>CANXYC010983554.1:0-21831 GCA_948193065.1 Aleurites moluccanus
ACAGATGCAGGACTGACAGAAATTATCGAGATCAATAGAGACGATAAAGATCTGTGTAAATCACTTCCAAAAATTATGTAGGAATCTTTAGAGTTCTTGAGTTCAGATTCAAGAATAATTACCAGTTATATTATTAGCACAATTATGGATTCTGGTGAGGATGGAACAGTTCGTTATCCTTATCAAATTTGGGATCTTCGTCCTGTTATGGCTAAGGAATTTGTTGAACCACAGAAGGTTAATAATCAAAACTTAAACTTTTATTTTACCATATATAAAGAAAACAAGATTATTACCCAAGCTGTGAGAATTGAAAATTTTAAAGCCAGCCTGGAGAAGGCAATCTATGCAAATAATTATGTCATTCTCGGAGATGGTAAAGTTTTTGTTACAATATGGTCCCAGTATACTCCCATTACAAGAGTATTATCCATGATCAAGGGACGAGAAGAAGCACAGAAATTGTTTCTGAGACTAGTGGATTTGGATCCAAGTCTGGATTTCCAACCTAAAACCATGAAGGTCTGGAAGAAGGTTCCTCAGTTAAGAGAGCAACGTGTTGCAGAGGAAATGACTATGGGTTATGCAGAGCTGAGAGAAAGCATGGATGCCCCAGTCAGTAACTCACAGAAGGAGTGACAAAAAACGTCATCCATGACGTCAGCCTCAGCGTGATAATTGAGGAATTGCTTTTCAGAAGTTGCTACAAAGTTTAAAGCATTGTCTGCAGAATAACTTTAAAGCTTGTGGTCACAATGAAAAGAACGTATCCCTGATAAAGACTGACTTCTTAGCTGTAAAATTAAACCAGTCTTTGTCTTTAGTTAATTATTGTATCAAATATAGCTGGAAAACAGTACTAGAGGCACCAGCTGTCTATTTTTATTTTGAAATATAGAAAAGCTGGCAGACTATTCTAGCTACCCATCATAATTATTGTACTAATTTTCTTTTGAGCTGGCAAACAGTAATACAGACACCAGCTTCGTTTGTAAACATTTTATATATACCTCTTCAGCTTATTGAAGAAGAGAAGTGAAATAAAATACAGAGTTTCTCTAAAAGAATAATTTTTATCAAGTCTTTATCTGTGTGGTTATTTTGCTTCTATATACTTTGCATCCTTCAAAACGGGTTGATATCCAAGAGTGTTGCAGTAAGACCTAAACAAGAAAAGACAGTAAGTCATATCCTCTATATCTCTCTGGAGATATTGCAGGTGCCGAGCTTGGAAGGAAAAGCTAAAGCTGTTGCGGAAGCTTAGTGGACCCAGTCTACAAAGGTATGTATGTTATAAATGTTTTAATTTTATAATTAAACGTTTATGTCTTCCACCCGATCTGCTAATAACAATTGGCTTAGAGGACTAGCTTTAACTCAAGCTAGGAGGGAAGAGTTGAGTGCCAGTCTTAGACTGCAGGATCCTATCTTTGCATTATATGAACAAAGAACAATAGAATTACCTGTTGCTATAGAAAGGATTGAAAGACTTGAAAAGCCTAGTAAGAAAGATTTTGAACTTAAAAATTTTTTAGACCAAGAACTTGAGTTTAATAATTTCCATTATTTAGAAAGGCTTGGTGCTTTTGCACGTTTATTGGATGACCAATAATCTTTCAGATTGCTCTTATCCTGATTGTCATCACCTAGATCACGGTGTAGGCAAAGATCCAGTAATAGGTTTGTTAAATTCTATTATAGATCGTTTGGACTCTCTAAATAATTCTATAAATAAATTGTTTAAAAATTTAGAAGAGTTGACTCTTAGACAGAGTGAATTTAAGGAATTTTTCCTTGAGAACAAAGACCCTTTAGGACTTGTTGCTAGCTCTCGTTATCACAACGAATATAAAAAACTGAAAGAAATCAGAAATAAAAGAAAAAATCCTTTAAAAGATCTTTAGGAGTAGCTCTCTGTAATTCCGCCTCTGAACATAACAATTAGAGGGAGGCAAGACTCACCTAAATGGTATCAGAGCCTAAAAGAGAGGATTTTTGGATTTTTTTGAAAGAAAAGTAGGACTTTGGGGGTAAAAATAGAAATAACTTAAGTTTGGGGCGGATAAGGACTGCCAGTGAAACTAAGTTAAAAGTTGAAGGACTTTGTATTACATTTTAAAGTTTAAGGACGATAATATGCATAAGTCAATACTTCAGGGACAATCGGTGAAATTATCTCTAAATTATTTGCCAAATCATACTATAGAACTCTTAAATACAATTAAAAAATGATAAATTTAGAATCATTACCTCAAATCAAAATACTTAAATCCCACTTCTTTTTGCTCCACCAAAAGCTTTAACACAATTTTTCTATCTTATTTTCTTCATAAAGCTACTTCTTTTTTCAATTTCCTAGCTATTTTTGGTTGATTCTTTGGAAAGGTTAGAAGACATATTTCTTTGGATTTTCCTTCTCCATGGTTCGGCCTAAAAGCTCTTCAAATGGCCATCTATTTCTCTCTTCATATATACACTAAATTCCTTATGAATTATTTGACAAAATAAGAGTAGAAAATTCTAGATTGGCTTAATTGGCATCTTTTAATTAATTAATAAATCAATTAATTATTTTTTTTATCAAAAATATCATTTGTTCTCTATTATGGCCGGCCACCTTGGCTGATTTCTAGAATGTGTGGGTCCCATAACTTTGTTTAATTGCACTTTTGGTCCAAAATTTTTCTTATTTATATTTTTGACCCCAAAACTTTTTATAATTTATTATGTCTATTCTGTTTAGATTCAACCTCAAGTATGAGGAGTGAAATACCTTATTTTAAGTTGTTATATCATTTAAAAATAGTTCTAGGTCATTTCTGGATCCCAGACAGTAGATTTTCAAAATTACCTCCAAAGTTGTCATTATTTACAATTTTGTCATTACTCTTATTTTAAGTGTTCCAAAATATTTTTCAACTCTTTCTTTTCACTATAATTTCACATAAAATTAACCCATTTAATCTCACCAGGTCTTGGTCTGAAATTCTTAAATTTGCCGGACTGCTATTTTCCCGGCAGTGATCTTGACACCGACAATTTTCAAAAAAGTATCTCATTTGCATTCCAATTGTGTCTCTAAAATTATTTCTAATCATTTCAATAATTTCAACCCAAAAACTAAGAACTATATCATGCATTCAAGATATGGCTTCTTAGGATATTACAGTTACTATATTAGCAATGTATACCATAGAGCAATATTGGCTCATCAAATATTGGTTGTTCGTCCTGAATGGTATATATTACGAGTATACTCACAAGTGCACGAGGTAGGTATAACATAAATGGTAAGGACACCAAAGGTCATTTTCTACTAAGGAAGGCTTGATTGGGGTAAATTACAATTGAGATTGTCACGATTTAAAATAAAATAAAATAAAATCCTAAACAATCTAATTAAGGATGTTTGATTGTCTGCAATTAAAGTAAATAACATATAAATTAAAAGGCATGGAAATTAAAAGAAAGCATTTGAGAGAAAGTGAAAATAGTGAGCATGTGAGAACAAAAGTAACAAAGAGTAAAAGAAAGTTTTAAGAATTGATGGGAATGGATTCTAGGGAATGTAATTTTTCCTAATAAACTAGCATGCAAAGCATTAAAATCTATCAACCAAAGAATTTAGTATAACGAATTAAAGCTTATAGTTTCTCAAATTACAACCCTAACTCAATATATTTGAAGGTTAACGATTTCTCGAATTATAACTCTATATTGTTAATTTCATAATTGATATCAACCATCATCTTTTGTTTACTAATTCATACTGGCATACAAGTGTTCATCATGTATCTATATAAGAATAAAGAACAAACTAACAATATAAATGAATTTTAGGTCTCAAAATATTAACTTTAAATATGCATCATCTAAAAGGTTCCATTACACTCCCTAAAATAAGAGAGTTAATTCATGATTGGATTAAAAACAATAAACATATTCAAAGTATTTATCATATTCATTTGATCAATGATCATGTAAAATAAATACATAAAAGCAATGAAAATAGCTTTAAAGAAAAAGAATTCTTATTTGGCTGAAGACTTCGTCAAAGTAAAGCTTGATTTCTTAACATTGCCACCTTGATTTTAATTTGATTACAAAGACTAACTATGATAGAATAATGGAAATTGTAATGAAACAAAGAAACAAAAAAGATGGCTACTATCTAAAGGTGCCTCTAAGAATTAAAACTCTAGAGCCGACTTGTTACAGAAAACCTAAAAACCAAGAAAAAGAAAAAGAACCGAGAGCTTAATCTCAAAACTGGGATATATTTCTTATGTATCTTGATCCCCTTTTAAAGAGTTTTGAATCCCATCATTCACTCCTCAGATCAAGCTTTCCATATCTTATATTTGAATTATCATCTATCTTTCTATCTTTTTATATCTTCAATTTGAATTTTTACTTGATGCCTTTTTTGAATTGATTTGCATATCTGTAATTTAAATCATATCAAAGACACATAGTTTTGATGGAAATATCACAGTCTGAGTTTGATTGAAAGAGAGAGGCACTGGCTTGGAAGTTTGGCACGACCTTAGGGCCATTTTTAGAGAGGATGGCACGGGCTTGGAAGCTTGGCACAACCTTGGAGCCATATCTAGAGAGGATGGCATAGGCTTGGAAGCTTGGCCAATGCCGTAGGGTAGGGTTCACATGCCTTTGGATGGATGGCATGCCTTGGGGTTGCTTTAAGGAGGTGACAAGGGCAAAGAGTTTGTCCAAGGCCATAAGATGGAGCTCCCACGACCTTGGCTTGTTCCTATAGCCTTGGGGCCATTTGCCAAGAGCTTCACGCCCTTAGTTGGTCTTCACGCTCTTGGGGCTTTTTGAGGCTCTACAACATTGGCTCTTAGTCAAGGCCTTGGGGCCTTTTAAAGGGCTTCATGCCTTTGGCTTGTCCATACATTCTTGGGGTCTTTAAATGTCCCAAACCAAGGCCTTGGGTGCCTAATTTTTGTGTTCCACACACTTCAGACTTTTCCATTGCCTTGGGACTCTTTTATCCTAAGTTAGTTTGCTTATACTTTAATTCAAAACACCTACAAAAGAGTCCTAAACACAAAAATTTCTACAACATATACTCATTAGATTTATTTTATTAGAAATACTAAATAAAAGCACTAAAACTACTAAAAAACATAAATAAAAGTATGTAATATATATGAAAAATAAGAACAAAAATTTGACGAACAATTCTCCCACACTTAAACCTATGCTTGTCCTCAAACAAACTAAACATACGGACTTAGTTTTGAAATTATTCAAGAAATAACTAAAGTGCAAAGCATAAGACAAGTTAATGTTAAGAGTTCAATAATTATGTATTACGATAATTCATAAACTTAAAAAGATATATATATATATATATAAAATTCAATCTTAAAAATAATAACGTAATTTGGTGAACAAGAAAGCATTTTTTTAAAGTTTTCATTCTCTTAAGTGTTTAGGGTTTAAATTCAGATGCTTAAATTAAAACATGCATAATTATAACCATAGGGTTGCTTTCTCATCTAATCTCCACCACTGAATTACAATTCAAAGCATAAATCATAAAGTTTTTTATAGGTTGTAATAGGGCTTAGGTAAAATGATAGGAAATAAAGATTTAAGTAATAGGGCTTAGATGAGAGTCTTTAAAAGCAAAATCTTTGGAAGAGTAAGGATTATACTGAGTAATCAAAGTCAATGAGTATGAACACCAGATTTTCACACACCTTGACTTCAAACAAATTCATATCAAACTTAACTGGTCCCTCGGAAGTCTGAAAAGGGGAAAAGATGGACAATCGGATGAAAAATCCAACGCGTGTGAAAATCCCATCAAAGCAGTTTTGGTGGATTCTCCTAGAAGGCCTGGCTAAACTAGCCCCTCTTATTGGCAAATCCCTGAGCTTCTACCACCTTTAAGCCTCTATGACACTGATGAGTCTGGTGTGAGCCACTAAAGCCATTTGGTGTTGCTACTAGATCTAGATCGGAAATGGCTGAAAAACCGTCAAGAACTCTATAAATAGAGCCTCCCCCTCATTCCCAAAACACACCAAGCTATTGAGTTGAATTTTACTCAAAAAGCTCTTATTCTTTCCCTCTAATAGTGCCTAAATGAATATTCCTTAGATTAATTTAGCAAAGATCAAATAGTCAACCCGGCCCTAGGGCCGCTCCAAAATAAAAAAGATGAAACTCCAGACCGGTAAGGAAATTAGACGGCCCAAATCTGCATGAAAGGTATAAAATGTATTTTCCCAGGATTAAAGTTTTTATTTCAGCCTGAGGATTGAGCAATGGGTTTGACCTCGCTTTCAAACTTACCGAAAGCCAAACCCGTTTTCCAAACATATCGAAAATCCCAAATTAAGAGGGGTGAACTATATCGAATCTTGATTCCCATTTAAAGGGATACATAGGCACGCTTCAAAATGGAGCGTCATATCCAAAAAATCAGATATATTTTCTCACATATATCCAAAACCTGGGTATATTTCCTCAGATTTCTCCCACCATACGCCTGCATAAGCTTGCCATGTTCTTATTTTTGCTCACATAATCATAACCACTTGCCCAGTATGCTACCCAATACCCTCTATCTCTCTTCCTTCAGTCCAACCAGATGAATTGTGATTGACCTAGAACTCATAAGGGCTAGAGTCAATACCACCGATCGGACTAGTGCATCGAGACTCATGTGGTTAATCTAGAACCCATAAGGGCTAGAGTTAATACTTCGAGTATTAAATAAAATGTAGAACTGATTTACATTTCCGTATTGCTTTTTAATTAATGATTTATTTACTACTTTAGCATCTTATATAGTCCATGAAATCGTAATTTTAAGTCAGAATCAATTTTAAGCCAATTTATATTTTCTTAAATTAAGAACCCAGTCCCCGAACTCAGATCCGTTTGAAGGTCTCATTTACCTAAACAGTGTCCTATTTACCTAAATGATATCCCATTTACCTAAAACAATGAAACTAACTCACTGTCTCATTTACCTAAACAGTGTCCCATTTACCTAAACAGTATCCCATTTATCTAAAATAGTGAAACCGTCCTACTGTCCCATTTACCTAAACAGTATCCTATTTATGTAAAATAGTAAAACCAACACACTGTCTCATTTACCTAAACATTGTTCCATTTATCTAAATAGTATCCCATTTACCTGAAATAGTGAAACCAACACATTGTCCCATTTACCTAAACATTGTCTCATTTACCTAAGCAGTGAAACCGACCCATCGTCCCATTTACCTAAATATTGTCCCACTTACCTAAACAGTGAAACTGTCCCACTTACCTCTACCAGTGAAGCCGACTCACTATCTCATTATCCTATTATTAAATAACCTTATTTTCCTAATTTACCACCCAAAGTTGTGAAACAGACACACATCTATGCAAATCAGACCTACACCCTTTACTGATCCTGTTCCTTTCCTTTATGAAGGTACCAATGGCTGATGAGATTGATCTTGAAACCATGAATGCTCTATTTGCCACCCTTATCAAGAGACAATAAGACACCTTCTGGTTGCCTTAGAGACCCAATATAACATATTTGTTGAAAGCCTGAACAAACAGCGTGAGTCCATCATCCATGAAGTCAAAGGGATGTCGAAATAGAGCCCTAGAACTCCTCCACCTCCTCAAAACCTTAATCCATCTACCTTGGCCCTTCTTGTTATTGACCTGACTAATAACAAAAAAGCCCCTAAAAATATCCCTATACAATTCACCTCTCATACCACACCTGATTCATCCCCACACCTTTTCCAGAAAAGAGATGAGCCTGTTACAATTGAGGCCCAAAAACTTATGGAGAAATTTGGGGCTATGGAAAGAACAATTAAGAACTTAAAGAGATACAATGACCTAATAGATGTGGACTCTTTGGCCTTGTTCCCCAATGTCAAGCTTCCCTCCAAATTCAAAATGCCCTCTATGGATAAATTTGATGGTACCACTTGCCCAAAGACCCATTTGAAGATGTATGTGGGGGAAATGACTCCTCTAGAGGTAGATAATGAATGCCTGACCCAATTATTCCAACAATCCCTCACTGGTGCCATTGTCAGATGGTTTGTCGATCTGGATGTCAATTTCAAAAAGACTTGGGATGACATTTGCAATGCCTTTGTCAAGCTATGCCACTATAATATTAAAGTGGATATTACTTGATGAGACCTTAAAACCACCAAACAACAAACCAGGGAATCTTTCTCTACTTTCTTGTCCCAATGGAGATCAAATGTCGCCCAAATGGTAAATAGGCCTATTGAGCAAGTACCTATCGACATCATTGTCAAAAACCTCCTGCCAATTTACCAGACTCACCTCCAAACACAATACCTTCCTGATTTCAAAGCTTTTATAGCCATATAATCCAAAATTGAAGACTTAGTCCAAAGTGGTCAAAGTAAAGATGAGTCTTCCACCTTTAATTCCATATACCGAAGAAATCTTAATTACACTCATGTGAACACTGATTTTTTACACCTTTCGGACTTGTGCCAAGCCAAACGGCGCAAATCAGTACCAAACCCATTCATGGACAGACTCAGAACAGCCTCAAAATGAAGTCAGACCAGAGTTGCCACCCTCTAGGCATGACATTACCGCTAGAGGAGGGTGGCGACGCCTCTACACCCTCAGGGCAGCAACTGCCTTGCCCAAGGATGGCAGCATGGCTCTTTGCCACTACTACCACCTTTCTTCAGCTCCTATGCTGCTAAGACCCCCGGCTGCGCCACCAAGACCCCCGGTGGCGCTGCAGCCCCCCTTCGGCAGCACCAGCTCCTCTTGCTGACAGCAGCTCCATTCCAAACCTATTTTTTTCTGAATTCCATATTGAAAAATGATGGGATTTGACCTTCTAAGCTGCTACTATAAATACTTAACACCCTCAACCTAGTTTTGGGCCCCGAAGTCTCTAAAGTTGATTATTCCTTTTTAGATTTCATCTTTTCTCCCTCCAATACCTATTTTTCTTCTTTCTTTAGCTCTCCTTAAGTTTAAAGAATTACTATTTAGGGCGTATGGAGCCTATTTTCTTTAGTTCTCTTTGAGCTAAAGAAAGACACAATCTGAGGCGTGTGGAGCCTCAAAATCATTTTCTAAGTACAGTTATTCTGTCGGTTTGCTTTCTTAAAAGCTAAGAAGACATTTCGATCCATTTTCTCTACTTCAACCGGTCCAAGGTGGAACTCCGATTCGGGCAAGCAATCAGACCGCTGCCTCCCCAAATTGTCAAATCCGTCAAAGCGATCCAATGTTACCACTAGATTTGGACCAAAAATAATCGAAAAACCCTTTAAGAACTCTACAAATAGAGCCTACCCCCATTCCCAAAGCACACTAAGCTATTGAGTTGAATTTTCCTCAAGAAGCTCTTCTTTTCTCCCTCCAATATAACCCTCTCAAGTTTTGCCTTTCTTAGGCCCAAAACTGCCCTCTTTAAGGTCTTCCTTAGGTATTGAAGAGATTGATGATTTGAAGATGGTCAATAGTGCCCTAAATTAGGGAAGATTAAGCAGTCAACCCATCCTTAGGGCCACCCCAAAATAAAAAAGATGGAATTATGGTCCGGTAAGGAACTTTGACTACCCAAATTTGCATGGAAGGTATAAAATGTATTTTTTCAAGATTAGAATTTTTATTTCAACTTGAGGATTGAACGATGGGTCCAACCCATAACCCCTCTTTCAAACTTATCAAAAGCTAAACCCATTTTCCAAACATATCAGAAATTCTCGATTGAGAGGGAAGAACTATGATGGATCTTGATTCCCATTCAAAGGGATACGTAGGTACACTTCAAAATGGAGTGTCAGTTCCAACAAACCCAGATATATTTCCTCACATATATCCAAAATTCGGGTATATTTCCTCAGATTTCTCCCACCATATGCCTACATAAGCTTGCCCTATTCTTGCTTTTGCTCATACAATCACAACCACTTGCCCAATATCCATCCAAAAGCCATTCTTCCACCTAATACCCCCCATCATTGTTCTCCCAGTCGATCTAGTTTCAATACCACCGATCGGACTGGTGCATCGAGACTCCTATGGTTAACTTAGAACCCATAAGGGCTAGAGTTAACACCTCAAGTATTAAATAAAATGTAAAACTAATTTACATTTTTGTACTGCTTTTCAATTAATGATTTATTTACTGCTTTAACATCTTATATTGTCCATGAAATCATAATTTTAAGTCAGAATCAATTTTAAGCCAAAATCAATTTTAAGCTAAGTTAGAATTTCTTAAATCAAGAACCTAGTCCCCAAACTCAGATCCGTTTGAAGGTCTAGTGGTTTTATCTACTATGGAAACTAAATTAGAGTCATTTTTGGGTTTTCCTTATATTTTCATAATAAAAATAAAATTAAAGTGGCAACTCCCAAAAACTCATTTTCAAAACAAACTTGAACCTGAAACAGATTTCAAAACAGAAATGAAACAACTTTTTCATTGAATTGAGGGACAAAAACTCCAGTTGGCTAGAAATTTTGGCGATATGATACAGAAATCCCATTATTTTCACCTCTCCGGAGAGAAAGAAGGCGACCGTTTGACCTCTTTGGTGTCATCCTTGGGTGAGACCTCATAATAAGTACCAAGGCTATTCATCATCCCAACCCCTTAAAATTTCTTTGTATCCTTTATTGTGGAAACCAAATAATGCATTTAATTGAATCATAGTGAGAGAGTGTCTCTTACCAAGTACTGTAAAGTGGAGCATCTCTTTTTCTAATTTTAAAGAAATCATAAATTGCAAGGTGAGAGACTCGAAGGTAGAAGGTTTAAGTGAACTCAGTTTTTCCCAGCCCATTGTTCTCAGGTAATCACTGCACTTGTCTTGTATGCTAAGAACTAATACAATATTGAAATCAAAGTATAGGTTATAACTCAAGCCTCTCTTACACAGGTAGGAGTACTTGAAATTGATGGAAGTCTCTATTGGAGCAACATCTTTATTATGACTTTGTTCTTTCAAAGTTCATTACTTAGAGAAATTCTCTTCAATTTTCATGGTGAGTGCATGCCTGTTTTTGGGAGGCACGATGGCTATACTGATGATATTAGGGTTTAGGTTAAAAGAGTTTTCTAATTTTTTGTATAATTACAAAATAGGTTTAACAAATATTTATATAAGTAGGTTTGAAAAGAGTTCAAGGTCGGCTAAAATTCTACAGAAACTGATTAGGAAAGAAAGGTCCATGGGCATGGTTGTATGGCATGGGCATAAGGTGGCTTTTGGTTAAGGAGGCATAAGCGTGGTTGTGTGTCATGCCCTTGACTTAGGGCTGCCATGGTCATGACCTAGTGTCATGCCTATTTGGTGATTTATGGTAGCCATAGGAATGGCCTAGTGTCACTCCCACAGGCTTTTATTTTGCTTCAAGGCCACACCCTTAGGGGTGTTTCAAAATTATTTTGGGAAAAAAGGTTTCAATTTTGGCAATAGCCTCCACACTTCATATTTTTCAACTCTTTGGTTGTTTCCACTCAATTTCTTTGCTTCCATATTCTATAAAATCATCAAAAATTTCTTGACAAAGCATCAAAATGTAACAAAATAATAAAGTTAAAATTTACAAGTAAAAGAAATTAAATCTAAGGAATTAAAAATAGAAATAAAATTCAGAAATCATAAAACAGAAAAATTAAAATTCTCATTTGATGGATTACCTTTCATCAAGTATTTTTTTAACGTCATTAGATAGGCATTTGAGGTTTATCGAAATTTGAACCTCCTAACTCCTTCCTGAGTTAACATGTCTACTTCTTCTAAAGCATTATCATCTGATACTCCTTTTTCTTTATTAAGCATAAAGAATATACAGTTTTGATTAAAAACTGTCAGCACAACTATTCCGTGCTTGACATTTATTACTGTATTGTGGTAGCCATAAAAGTTCTACCAATGAGCATCACTAGCTCCTCAGTTAAATCCAATAATCCCTCTATATCAATTATGGTTTTTTCAAGAATACCATCAGGATATCTTGTAGACCCATCAATTAATTGCAAGTGTTATTTTGAGGGTTTTAGAGGTTTAAGGTTCAATTTCTCATACAAAGTATAGGGCATTAAGTTTATGCTAGAACCTAAGTCATAATAAAACTACCTGGATCATTTAGCTTAGATGGTAGCTTTTGGATAATTTGATATTCTTTTCAAACACTGTTAACTCTTCATTGATTTTTCAGCTTTGCCATTTTCTTTTTGACCTCTTGCAAAATTTTCTCATAAGCTGGTATATACCTGCAAAGTTTATCACAAGGTAATTTATTATTAGATTTATCATTTATAGCATAAGATACTTCACCTTTGTCTAATTTTTGTTATGTATAACGAAAATTTGGAGGCCTATAAGGATATTTAACTTTATGTAGGCACTCTACTAGTTTGAAAGTTGTATTTAAAACTTTCTTTTCTTTTTCATTCTCAATGGAAGCATCAAATACAGCTTTCTCAATTTTTCTTTAATGGAGTTATAACAAACATCCTCATTTGCAAAGGAAACTTCACACATAATTTTCTCTATTTCTTCTCCTTCTAGCGAAGTTAAGGCAATGGCTTTTGCCTACTTAGGTGGGCTAGGTAATTTTCCTTTTTGATGGGCTTACAATTGTGTGGCAATTTGCCCAACCTAAGTTTCCAACCGTCTTACTAAAGCCTCTAAAAATTCAAACCTCTTATTATTCTTTTCCTAATTTATCATGGTTACTTTTATAAAAGTATTTAAGGTTTCCTATAAGGACAAGCTTTTAGATTGGTTTTGGAATTGATTAGGCCTCTTAAAAGTGTTGAAATTAAGGTTTGTGGTTTTGGTTGCCTGGTCCCTTGGCTTTGATTATTTATTCTCCATAAAAAATTAAGGTGATTTCTCGAAGTAGGTTGTTGGTGTTGGAGTAAGGGTTATTTTGAGCCTTGGGTTGAAAATGACCTAAAACATTTGCTTGCTCTTTTTTACCTACAACAGAATCACAAAACATAGAACAAACATTAGCTCTGTGACCAAAAATACCACATGTTCCACATACCTCATCATTTTGTGAACTTTGGTAGCTAAGAGTTGCACTTATTTTATCAACTTTGTAATTTGTTTCACCATTTCATAATTGGTTCTCACTTCATTCACAACAGCTCTTCTAGCTCTTATATTTTTTTTTATTGAGAGTTAGCTACCAACGTTTCAAATAGTTTATAGGTATCTTTAGCAGTTTTCTCATCCATAACTCGATCTACAGCATTATCAATAATAAATTGATTTTGTTGAGTCAAACCATCATAGAAAAATTGATTAAGTATTTATAATGGATATCACTGGTGAGTACAATGAAGTTGAAGTACTTTAAAACGTTCCCAATATTCATGAAAAAGTTCTTCCTCTATTTAAGTGAAAGTAGCAAATTTAATACATAGCTTGGAAGTCTTTTAGTGTGAATAAAAATTGCCATTGAATTTATTGTATATATTGTTCCAAGTACTTGAGGAATTTGGTGTTAAAATCATTAGCCATGATTTGGATCTATCCTTTAAGATATATGGAAAATACCTCATTTTTAATTAATCTTCATTCAAGCCTTACAAAAGGATGGTTTGAATTGTGATATAAAAGTCTCTAATGAAGTTGAGAGAATCTTCATTAGCTATACCATAGATGAGGGAAGCATACTATAATGAATACTTTTAAGCTTGTAATTTCGAGTTGCTTTTTTTAATCTAATGCAAGATGTAGTTGTTCTTGTAATATGTTTTGCGTACTCCTTCATGATAAATTGTTGCTTAGCCATATTGTTATTTTCTTGTTGGCCTTTTTTTACCTCTTCTTTATAATTATTTTCAACACCAGATAGGTTGTTTGTTTCCTCCAAATTGGCTCCACCTTCTCCCTCTAATTTAGATTGTGTTTCTAATTACTTAAAATATAATTGTTCAAAGTTTGCAGGTATGGTCCTCCTATATTTTCTTACTTTATGTATATTATCAATGAAAGGGGCAAACTCTTAGCCTTAAGAACACCGACTTTGTATGCACAAATATAAAAAGCAAGAATAATAATAATAATAATAAATAATAAATTAAAACTATAGATAAAATATATATTATTTTATTTTTTCATTTTCTGGACTTAAAATTAAAGCAATAAAAAATTGAATAAAATAAAAAAATAAAGATAACAACTAAAAAGTAAACTAAATAATGATCAAATAAATTAAAAAATAAAATAAAATAATGTGATTCATTTAAAGATAAAAATGAGAGCAGTAAATGAATTTGGAGAAAGTAAAAGAAGGAATAAAAACAAAAACAATAGAAGCAAAAATAAATAATTGGAAACAGTAGCAAAATAAAATGAAATAGTAATAAAAATGAATAAAAAATAGTAAAAAATTAAAAATTAAAAATATATAAAAATCAATTGCAATGAATTAAATACACCTAAAATCTTCTCTGATAATGATGACAAAAACTTGTTTGTCCTAAATAGTATAAGCTACGAATATACTTGTGTGAACACTCATTTTTTACACCTTTCGGACTCGTGCCAACTCGAACGGAGCTCCTCGGAACCAAACCCGTGCTCAGATGGGCTCAGATGGCCTCAGAACGGAGTCGGGCCAGTGCTGCCACCCTCCAGGCATAGCATTGCCACCAGAGAGGGATGGCGGCACCGCCATAGCCTCTAGGCAGCATCTGCCATGCCCAAAGGCGGCAGCCGCCCTCCTTGCCACTATGCCGCTATCCTTCAGTCCCTGTGCCGCCCTCCTTCAGTCCCTGTGCCGCCAATGCCTCTGGCGGCGCCGCCACCCCCTTCTGGCGGCAACAGCTCCTCTTGTTGGCGGCAGCGACGTTTTGGACTTGATTTCTTTCGAATCCCACATTGAAAAATGATGGGATTCGGCCCCCCAAACTCCTATTATAAATATAGAGCCTCCCCCACCTTTGAGAACACAGAGAAACACATCAAGACTCATGAAAACAAGGAAAAGAAGACAACAAATCGTTTTCATTATTAGATTTCATCTTTTTTCCTCTCCAAGTCATATTTTCTTCTTTTTTTTTTAGCTTTCTTGAGATTAAAATAGTTGCTATTAGGGGCGTATTGAGCCTCTCAGTTGAATATTTTTTCGAAGTAAGGTCCCTCCGGCGGTTTATTTTCTTAAGAGCTAAGAAGGCATCTCAACCCATCTCCTCAAGGCGTCATTCAAACCAAGGTGGAACTCCGGTCCGGAAGAGCACTCCGTCCGCCAATATCCCTAAAATCTAGGGCAAAGGTGTGGTCTCCTAACTCATCTTTTTTATTTTGGTAGAGCATTAAAATAAAGAATCAAAATATGATAAATTGGGCATAAAATCAACCCTTCTTGGCAAGAAGGAAGAACTGCGTGGGTTTTGATTCCCATTCGACGAGATACGCAGACAAGTTGTATGAAAGCTTCAAATCCAAAAAAGACAAAAACCATCTCTTTTGCTTTGATTATTTGCTTATTTTATTCGTTGAATATATTATTTGGGGAATGTGTGATCAACCTAGAACCCATAAGGGCTAGAGTTGATATCCCCTATTTTGGAATTTTGAGATGTAATAATTATCTATATAGCTTTCTTTTAATTGATTTACTTGTTTATATTTCAATTGTTCATCCACTTATTTACCTGCTCATGCATCCTACATGTCATTTTTTAATTGTTCATGAAAATCATTTTAAATTAAGGTTAAAATTGAAAGCCAAGTTCAACCGAAAACCTAGTCCCCGAATCCTCTTTGGTTTCGAGGACTAGTGCACTTTTTTCTTTGGGATAAAATTGGAGTGAAAATGGGTTTTTACCTTAAATTTTCCCTACAAAAATAACTTAAGGTGGCGACTTCAAAAACATCAAAATCGTTTTCAAATAAAAGGCGCTAAGCTCGTCTCCTCCGTGAGAAATTGCCCCATATGAGCACTCTGATGCCCCAATGCTCTCTTTTCCTTTCGAAGAGAGCGGGCCCGGACGAGCAGTGCTCGGGTGAGGCCTCATAGCTGGTGACTCCACTGGGAATAAACTTTTTTCAAAAGTTAAAGAGGACTACCAATTGGTTGAAAATCTTTTTTAAAATGAATTTTTACTTGGCTTTTGGTTTAACCTTGATTTCATGCATCACTACATCACCAGTTATGAAATTCAAACTTTGGATAGCGAGTAGCATTGATCTGACAACTCTCTTTGAGTATGTTAGGAGATAGCAAAAGCATCCGCCTTGCGACGAATCCTCAAATACTTTTGAGGTGTAACGAGCAGTAGTACTATTGGACCCACGTGAAACTCGTTGTTTCACATGTGGTTAGGTATATCACTACTCTAATGTGACGGGTACCCTTACACCAAGCCACCTAGCCTTCATGTAATGGACATTAGACCTTGGACCTTAGGGACCATGAACCATAATAGTGTTAAAATGTCATCATGAAAGCTGTTTTCTTCATGCATATATGCTTCATAAAGCATGCATTCCATTTTTTTGAGTCTCGGTTGTACCTTGAACAAGTTGAGAGTCAATCCAAATGGACCCAAATCCCATCAACCTCAAATACCTCTCAACCCAAATGGGTCCAAGGCCCATCAGCCTCAAACACCTCTCACCCAAATGGAACCAAGGCCCATTAGCCTCAAATACCTCTCAACCCAAATGGACCCAAGGCCCATCAGTCTCAAACAACACTAACTCAAATGGACCCAAGGCCCATTAGCCTCAAACACCATTATCTCTTCCAAAGCCCAAAAACATTTGGCACCAATATCTACCTAAAGCCAAAACCCATTTGGCACCAACATTATCTCTCCAAAGCCCAAACTCAGTTGGCCCCAAGATCTATCCTAAGCCAAAACCCAATTGGCACCATCGCCACTACCCAAAGCCCAAATCCAGTTCGCACTAATATCACTTCAAAGCCCAAAACCCATTTGGCAACAAGATCTCTCCTAAAGCCCAAAACCCAGTTGACACCAAAATCACTTCAAAGCCTAAAACCCATTTAGCAACAAGATCTCTCCTAAAGCCCAAAACCCATTTGGCAACATTATCTCTCCAAAGCCCAACCTCAGTTGGCCCTAAGATCTCACAAATCCTAAACCCAACCCAATTGCCCTTGGACCTCTTTGCTTTAGAGTAAAGCCTAAAATCATAAAATCCAAATAACTTTGGCCCACCTTGCTTTAGGAATCAATTTCCTTAAAATTTGCAATGCATAAACTTTCCCTAAAACCTAAAATAAAGTTAGGTATCCTTTTCCTATAAACCTAGAATAGAGTTAGGTGTCTCATAAACCTAGAACAAAGTTAGGTGTCCTTTAAACCTAGAACAAAGTTAGGTGTCCTTTAAACCTAGAACAGAGTTAGGTGTCCTTTTCCTTATAAACCTAGAACATAGTTAGGTTTTCTTTTTCCTAAAATCTAGAACAGAGTTAGGTGTCTTTTAAACCTAAAACAGAGTTAGGTGTCCTATAAACCTAAAATAGAGTTACGTGTCCTATAAACCTAGAACAGAGTTAGGTGTCCTTCTCCCTATAAACCTAGTGCAGAGATAGGTATCCTTTTCCTTAAAAGCCTAGAACAGAGTTAGGCCTTCTTTTTCCCTATAAGCCTAGAATATAGTTAGGTCTTCCTTTTCCTTAAAAACCTAGAACAGAGTTAGGTGTTCTTCCCCCTATAAACCTAGAGCAAAGTTAGGTATCCTTTTCCTTATAAGCCTAGAACAGAGTTAGGTCTTCTTTTTCCCTATAAGCCTAGAACAGAGTTAGGTTTTCCTTTTCCCTATAAACTTAGAATAGAGTTAGGTTTTCTTTTCCATGCACTAATCCCTTTCTTTATCTTTAAAGGGGTCCGATGGCCAACCTAACCAATATGGATGCCATAGACACACTTCTCACCACCCACATCAAAAGGTAAGAGGAGAATTTTGAAGCCATGCTTAATTCCATCTTTAGTGCTCAACAAATCTATTTTAATGAAGCTTTGATCGCTCAACAAGCCAGTTTCAATGAAAGATTGATTGCTCAACAGGCTAGCTTTTCTAAAGCCCTGACCGCTCAACAAACCAGCTTCTACAATGCACTGGCCTATGTGACCAAAGCCTTGAATTCCCAAATTGATGAGATAAAATCCATGAATCAGACCAGGCCCAAACCAGCTGATCCAAGCTCTTCAAATACACCTCAAGTTAATTTGACCAACACCAACCCTTTCTTTTCCTTGAATCCTTTTCAAGGTAAGGAAACCTTCACCCATTCACCCATGGAAAAGTCTGTGAAGTGCAATATTGTTGTGTTAGAATAGGGCCACATAATGGAGAAAAGATACAAGCAGAATAACACCTTCACTTCCATTACCTCTACCAAACAAAAGAGTCAGTTCCTAAAAAGGAAATTCACAGATTTGGGTATGCCCTTGAGCTATGTTTACAAGAAAGCTTTGGAATCTAAACTGGTCACACCGTTAGAAACAAAGACACCTCCTAAATCTTTGCCTAAAAGCTAGAATATGAATGAGTATTGCGATTATCATCAAAGTGTTGGGCATAAAACAGATGTGTGCAAGAACTTAAGACATAGAATCCAAGATCTCATTGACATTGGAGATATCCTTCCACCTGGTTTGATACCCGATGCCTCCATTTACCTTCGAACCATCATCAATCCCTTTGGTCTGAAGATTCAGATTAGGAGGAAAGTAAGTGGAAATAGACCCCACCTCATCAACCAACCAAAGCCCCAACTAGCATAGCTTGTGGAGGAATTCAAGCCCAATTAATCTGACCTGTCTGATATTAAATTCAAATCAGAGTCTGCGTCCAAGTTGAGTCATGAGTCAAGTCTAAGTCTAAATCTGAGTCATAGTTAGAGTCTTTTTAGTCATGTTTCTTCTCATTTCCTTTTTCGAGTTTGTAATAAACCTTTTTGGTCTTCCCTATAATTTTGATGTAACCATGGATGATGGTATTCTTTTTTATAATAAAAGTTTGGATTCTTCTTATATCCTCCTTTTCATTTTAATTATTTTATCCAAAAAAAAAAGAAGAAAAAAAATCAATTAACTTTGGCACAGATAATGAATTGAAAATTGCATACATGGCATAATCATTTTGTAAGGCTTCTTTATTCAAAACAGTTCAAGAATTCTTAGATGGCTTTATCTAAGGACCCAAGCATATGATGAGTATTGATTCCAACCTTGGAGAATATGAAGCCTGTAAAGCAGAACTTGTAAAGGTTAAAGGCAAAATGGTCTCTCAAGAAGTTTCCAAGTTATTGAAGAATGGTTTTATCGAGCCTATTACTTACCCCTCGTGGTTAGCCAAAATAATGCATACACCTAGAAGGATGGGAAGGAAAGAATGTGTGTGGATTACAGGGATCTGAACAAAGTCTATCCAAGAGATGATTTTTCCTTTATCTCATATAGACTTATTGGTTGACCGCATGGCTGGATCTGAGATAGTCTCCTTGACTGATTTATATATGGGTATAATCAAATATAAGTCTATCCACCTGACAAGGAAAAGACAGCCTTTGTGACAGAATGGGGCACCTACTTCTACAAGGTCATCCCTTTTGGTTTAAAGAATGCTGGGGCAACATACCAGAGAATGGCTACAACTATTTTTCATGGCATGATTCATAAGGATGTGAAAGTATACGTTGATGGCATGGTTATCAAGTCCAAAACAGCAAAAGGACACATAGATGCATTAAGACATTTCTTCCTTAGATTGAGACAATACAATCTAAAGTTGAATCCTACGAAGTGTGTTTTTGATGCATCCTCGGATTTGTTCCTGGGCCACATGGTAAGTAAAAATGGGATAGAAGTAGACCCAGCCAAATCAGAAGCCATCTTAGAGGTGTCAGATCCAAGAACTGAGAAAGAGATTAAGGGATTTCTAGGGCATTTGCAGTACATTAGTCGATTCATTTTTCAACTGGCTGACGTTTGTGGACCCATCTTTAAGTTATTAAAGAAAGGATTTCCTAAGGAATGGAATGAGGAATGTCGGCAAGCTTTAGAAAAGATCAAGCAGTATTTGCTAAATCCTCCTATTTTGCAGCTACCAAGGCCTGGTAAACCCTTATTGTTATACCTCTCTATCACTAAAGAGGCTATGGGGGCAATGCTCGCTCAGAATGACGTGGATTTGCACAAAGAGAATGCCATTTACTACCTAAGTAAACGCATGCTCGCTCATGAGCTCAAATACAATCAGATTGAACAGTTATGTCTTGCCTTAGTTTGGGTATGCCATAAGCTACAACATTACTTAAGTTCTTTCACTACTTATCTTCTTGCAGACAAGAGCCCCTTGAAATTCCTTATGGAGAGTTCAGCTCTTGATAGCAAAATGACACATTGAATGGCAGAACTAGTTAAGAAAGGCATTTCAATAAGAGAGTAACTGTCAGAGGGTTGGAATAAGACAACTTGGGATTAAAAGGAAATCAGAGCTCCTATTCAAGAGCCAATAGGAAAATTTGAGCCTAATTGGGTTGGCTTGTATGTGTTAAAGAAGACCGTGTTTGGCAGAGGTATGCTACTTATGGATTAGATGGGAATAAATGATCAAACCATTGTAATCAGATGATGCATTGTATGAACAGAACTACGAGGACCTGATTCTCCCAAAAGAAAATTTTGATGTGTGAAAAAAATGCAAATGGAGATACGTAGGTAGCCCACCTTGGGTACGGTCTAAAGCATAAAAAAATTATCATTTTTTGTGCCTAGATTAATTGTTTCATGCTCGCTAAGTTGAAAACCTGAATAAGGCAGCTTAGGCAAAAATTAGAGCAGTTCGGCGAGTTTAAAACCCGGAAGGGCATCTCGGGCAAAAATTAGAGCAAAAAAAAAAAAAAAAGAGAAAAAAAGAAGAAAAAAAAGAAGAAGAAAAAAAAAAGAAAAAGAAAAAAATATTTTCTGAGTCAATCATCATAGCAAAATTTGCTAACAAGTTCTCGTCAAAGCCATCAAAGTCATTTCAGTGTCTTGGTGTCAAACAATTGTCATGTTAATCTATCACGTCTCTTAGCTAATTGGCTAAGTTGTCTTTGTCCCACATCAAGGGTATGTCCTTTTGTGTTAATCATCACATCTCTTAGTCAAACCAATTAAATGGCTAAACTACCCTAATCCCTCATCAGGGGGCATGTTTTCCAAAGTCAACATCTAGTCAATGTGGCTAAATCCGTCATCCGAGGATAAGTAATCCAAAGTCATCATTCCTTGAGTCGATTGTCTAACTCACCAAATCAAGAAGTCTTTTTCTTTCATGATGAATGACTTTTCTTTCAAGTCATTTGACCTGTGTGCCAGTTCCAAAGAATCCAACAGACAAAGTTTCAGTCAAGTCTTTGAGCTGTGTATCAGTCCTACTAATCCAAATTGACAAAGTGTCATCCCCAAGAATCTTTTCAATCTCAAACAGTAGGGATAGCTGTGCTTGTCTTTCCCATAAGTCAAACTCATAAAACCTCCCATTTCCCCAAAGTAAGTCTAAGCTCAAGGGGCAAAGCAGAAAGGATTCAATGGTTTGAGCAAAAAGGGTTCAGATTCCTCTAATCTTCATCAGTGAAACCAAAGTCGAAATTCTCAAGTGATCTTTGGATAGTCTGAATATCCAAGCCCTCGTTACCAAATTTAAAACCTATTGCCCTTTTGAAGTTGGGTCAGGTATGGAATCAAAAGTGGATCACGAATTAAGGTCTATGAGCTTAAGCAGCCAAGTTATTTTTTTTGAAGGTTAGCACCCATCTGAAAAAAGCCTCTAG
>CANXYC010983717.1:0-11794 GCA_948193065.1 Aleurites moluccanus
TTTTGGAAGACAATAATGGTGAAGTGGTGGTAAAAATCTATTCAAATATCAAAAATTTGATCCAATGGTTTAGGTTTATGGTAACTTTGGTGAAACCTAGCCATCCAGCCATCCATTTTGCTTACTTTAATGCTATTTGTCCATCCAAAGTCAAAATTGGTTGCTAACACATACATTTGTCACACCTAATCAAAACCAATGGCAAAAATCGAATACATCAAGCTTATGATAGCAAATTTACAACCTACTGATCCAACCGTCCATTTTTCCATCATTTGATCCAATGGTTGGATTTAATCAAGCCTAAACTAATGTCATAAGGTTTCATACATAGTAGAATTCCATGCCTTAAAGGAAAAGACTATAATGTCCTCAGTGCAACCGAAGCACCTCAAGCACCTCAATTGAGGAGCTTACCCGGTACAATTTTCAATCGTGTTTATTTTCAATCAATTTTTCAAATAAACTAAATAATATCATTTACATTCCCTTAAATCATTTTCTACTTCTAAATATGGTGATAATTCCATAAGAACTCGAAGGGCTGCAAAATGACCATTTTGCCCCCAGTTCACAAAATTTCAAGTTTCTTCCAATTTCTTCCGAACAACCTTTGATGTACTTTTACATGTGTAAAACCATCTAAAACATGCATATTCATTCAATTTAAGCAAAATCATGCATCATACATAACATATAAGTAAACAAAGAAAAGCTTAGGTTTGCCCTTTTAAGCTTATGTTCTAAGCCTTTAAGCTAGGGTGTTACCGATTCACTGAGTATCTTAGATACTCACATTTTCTTTGTTTAGCCATTTTACGAGAGGAGTAGATTGCAGAATCCCATCTTTAGACATCCGAGGATTTCTGCTTCCTGTCATTTCATGTAAATATTATATATTCTATATTTTTGGTGTTCATAATCTAGCTGCTCCATGGGGTATGTATGGGTTAGTTAGAATATGAACATGTATATGGATATGATGATATTTTATGATATAGGATGATTATATGGCATGTTATTATGACTGTTATAGCCAACTGCACTATTTTACAGAAAGAGTGACAGAATGACAGAATGAATGGAAATTAACTAAAATGGATAATTAATTGATGGTTTTAGATTATGCATGTGATACTGGGTTCTACGGGTGCCTGTCGCCATTGGCATCTCCCGCATCCTAGGACCATCGCGATTCGGAAATGGGTCGTGACAATAGAGCTGCCGCTTTGATAGGGTAGTGGGTACATACTGTCGGCAATGTATACATTGATTACTGATGCCCTAGCTAGGAAGGGTTATGGTCCTAGCCATAAGATCTTATCAGTCTTATGCTTACTGATACTGATATTACTGGAGACTGTATGTTTACATATAGTCCATACTGTTCTGGCCCTTTATCTTTCTTTCCATATTACACCTTTTCCTTTGAGATGACTATTGACCATTCTGTCATTTTTCTGATATTGATTATGTAATGTGATTATATTATCCGACTGTCATTATTGTTACCATTTGAGATTGATCCAAACCATATTCATTGGTGATGCATATAAATTCATTGAGTATCTTATATACTCACCCTTTTCATTGTCTCCCATTTCAAGTGCTGAGTAGATATCAAAATCCCAATTTCAGACTCTCTATGGATCTCTGCACTTTTTGATATCGATGTAATTATTTTGAATACTGTATTTGTGATATTCATAATCTAGTTGTTGTATGGGGTATGTATGAGATAGTTAGGATATGAACATGTGTATATAATATTATATGATATTTGAGTATTGATATGTTATATGATGATGGATGTTACAGCCAACAACATAATTACAGATAGATTTACATAATTGCAAAATGAATAGTAACTAAATAAAATGAATAATAAATTGATGGTTATAGATATTGTATGTGATACTGGGTTCTACAGGTACCGGTCGTCATTGGCATTTCCCGCATTCTAGGACTATAGTGATCCAGAAACGAGCCGTGACATCTTCACTCTAATCAAATGCGTACAACAGTCTGTCAACTGAAAGGTGACGATCCAACATCAATAGCTTCTCTCGCTCTCCCCGTTTCTTTTCATTTGTTACACACACACAGTCCGTCAATTGAAAGGTGGCGATTCGACATCAGTAGCTTCTCTCTCTCTCCCCATTTCTTTTTATTTGTCACACACACACACACATATATGGGAATAATATTCCTCATAAAAAATACACACACACATACACACACATATGAGAATAATATTCCTCATCAAATAATAATAATAATATATTTAAAAATATAAGAGAATATTACTCAAAATATTCCTCTCAGTAAAATAATATTAATTAAATAATTAACCATTTAAATAAATAAATAATCTAATTACATCAATGACACATTAATAAAATAATAAGATAATTTATAAAATTTAAAATTAACATGAAACCTTAAAATTTTTTTTTTCTCTAAACGCCATTATTTATATTTTTGTGACTATAACTATAAATAATAATTATATATTAAAGTAAATAATTCCTTAACTAAATACATAATGAAATTTTAAACTTTAAAACATTATAATTCAAAAATTCTTATTTTCATATTTTTCTTTACTTTTAAATAAATATTTCTTTAAAATAATATAAATCCAAAAATATTTTTATATTCATCACTTTAATTAAATATTCTTAAAATAAATATTCTTTTAAAATAAAATAATTAAAAATTCTCATAAAATAAAATTTTCAAAATAATTAAAAATTTAGAATGTTACACTTTTTTCTCTTTAGAAAATTCATCCTCGAATTTCTAAAAAAATTTAGAATGTTACACTTTTTTCTCTTTAGAAAATTCATCCTCGAATTTCTAAACTAACTCATGCTTCGCTCACTCAAATCGTATTCATCACGTTTCCATTGCACACTTTGCTATACCTCCTTAAGAACCATAAGATAAAACCTCCTAAGGTAACAAATCCACTAATCCCTCTAGCTTATTTGAATATTTATTCTATTAATCCAATAAATTTATTTATCCAAGAATCCATTAATATAATTATGCACACTATCAGATTGCTATCTCTTATAAAATGCATTAATTTCATAACTCCATTGTCTTTCGTCTCAACTTAATCAATTACATTTTCAAATAAATCCTCAAATTTGAATATTAAAACTTCAAATGTACCCCCATTGACTTACTCCCTAACTTCAATAATTCTCTAATTTTTTTATCCGATATTAACGAGTACTTTTTACATAATTGTTCCAAATTCCTAAGGAGCATTATTCATCATATCTTATTGAGGTTATACTGATAGTATGAACTCTATTTAAAGAACCTCAATTTTATTAATAAACAAGTTTTTTTAATTGGCATAAATTTATTACCATAATTACAGTTTTAATGTCTTCTTATCTTAAAATTCACATCCCTTTCTTAATATTTTAATCTTATCTTAGCATCTGGTATCTCAATTCAAACCATAAATCTGACAAGACTGTTAGATTCAACCAACTCATAAAAGCATCTCGCATATATTTAAACACAAATAATAATTATAACAAAACACAATTTATAGAAAACATAGAATTAAAAGTAAGAAATACTAAAAAAGACGTGAACAGATTTTATGTTCCGCATGTTACAAGAACTCAGACCAATAAGGACTCCCTCAACTTTGAACATTTCATAGGCCGCAAGACTTTTAATCTGAAATTAACTTTGTCATGATCCAAACCCGAAGATACATTACTGACACTAAGGAACAAAAAAGCATAGAATTTTCAGAACTTATAGTAAACCTGACACCTCGCTAGATGATAAATCTGAAATATGACAGTTATAACTGTCACTAAAAAAGAGTTATGGCTCATATGTTAAGTAAAACGTGAACACCAATCAAATATCTTTCCCTCAAGGCTATCAATATAATCATAACACATCATCTAATCATTCAACAATGTACGATTCTCACTTAACAGAACAACACAACCAAAAATTTAAAAAAGTCTAGCTATCCTCAAAACCAAGCAACCCAAACTATAAAGGAATACAAATAAGGGAAATAATAATATAGAATAACATTGTGGAGTAATATAAATTTAGATTATAAAATGATTATAACAATTACGTAATAAAATAAAATATCTTCTCTGCTGGAGGATGGATGGCAAGAGTGATTCAACAAAGATCCATTTTCTTATGCTTACCTACAAGCGAAAAAAATATTGAATAGGGGGTGAATATTTTACTTAGTGAGCTATATAATATTAATATAACCTACCATTTATAAACTAAAAAAATGCTCATATAGGATGTCAAACAAATAGAAATTACATAATAATCTAAGGAAAGGAATTAGTTGATAGGAACCGCACTAAACCTCAAAATGAGGATTAACAGAACAGTAGACAATATGTGAATATATTGAATTATAGTAATTGATGAAGCATTAATTGAAGTATGAATAGACTCAATTGATTATTGAAATATATAGAGAATGGTAGAGAGTAATACTCAAGGATTTTTGAGACTTAACCAGGCCACTTTTGAGATAGTGTCCCGAAAAATACCGGTGTTAATTACACTACCGGGAAAATAGCAGTCCAATTAATTTAAGAATTTCTGACCCATACCTGGGGAGATTAAGTTAGTTAATTTTATGTGAAATTATGGTGAAAAGAAAGAGTTGAAAAATATTTTGGAATACTGAAAATAAGAGTAATTGCAAAATTATAATTTATGGCAACTTTGGGGGCAATTTTGGAAATCCATTGTCTGAGATCCAGAAATAACCCATAATTATTTTGAAATGATAAAATAACCCAAAATAAGGTAATTCACTCCCCACACTTGAAGTTGAATCTAAATAAAATAGACAAAATAAATTACAGAAAGTTTTGGGGGTCAAAATGTAAATAAGGAAAATTTTAGGTCAAAGTGCAATTAAGTAAAGTTGTGGGACCCACTTATTCTAGAAAGGAGCATATGTGGCTGGCCATGATGTGTGATGGAGAGGATTTTTGATAGGTAATAATTAATTAATTTATCAAATTAATGAAAAGATGACAAAGAG
This sequence comes from Aleurites moluccanus, assembly GCA_948193065.1. NCBI lineage: Eukaryota > Viridiplantae > Streptophyta > Magnoliopsida > Malpighiales > Euphorbiaceae > Aleurites > Aleurites moluccanus. The sequence goes on from CANXYC010983717.1 coordinate 5,072, forward strand.
GCAAAATCTAGAAAATTCTATTTTTATCTTTAAGTTGACTTTTTGGTGTATATAAAAAGAGGAAGAGAAATGCTATGGGAAAGGTGTTTTGGCCAAACCACTAATGGAGAAAATACCAAAGAAATATGTTTGCTAATTCTTCCAAATAAACTAACAAAAATAGATAGGAAAATTGATGAGAGAAAGAAAAGTGAAGAAAGGAAGTTGATGGAGATTATGTGAAGCTATTTGGTGGAACAAAAAGGAGAAAGAATTTAATGGTTCAAGTTTAAGATAAATTTCCTAAAATTTAGTTTTTAGTTTAATTTAAGAGTTCTAAGGTTTGATTTGGCAAATAATTGAGATAATTAAGCTAAAAATATAAAGAATGAGCTAGGGTTTATATAGTTTCTGAAATTTGATTTGAGGTAGTAATTTTTAGCTAATATTATGAAATCTTATTGAATGAATTTAAGGATAGCCAAAACATAAAAGTTGTAGATTAATATGTTACTAGATTTTTGTAAAAGGAATTTGTAAAATTCGAAGTCAGGAAAGAGTTATTGAGTAAAAACTATGACTGACCTGAAATTATAATTACTGAAAAATACTACTGTATTTTTATTGTAAATAATGATAGAGACAGAATTAGAAGAAGTGTTCAATATAAAAAGTGTTCATTTATGTCTTATTTATAATTATGTAAAAGGGTTTTGCAATTGGATTTATGATTTATTAGATATTAGGTCATAAGTTTAGACTGCCTAAAATGACTATTAAACAGAATATAGGTTACTAAATTCTATTGATATGAGTACCTTAAAGTCTGAATTAAAGAAAGTGTTAAACATGAAAGATGTTAATTTAAATAATATAAATGAATGTAAAATGGTTTTGTAATTGGATGAGCACATAATTAATTATAGGCATGGAAACATGGTCTATTTGGATAGAGATTTTAGGATAATAGTTTAACTTTGGAAATTCACTAATAATTGTACAGTGATCCAAATATTATGAAATTTGGATATGTTATCATGTTATATGTCTATTTTCAATAAAAAAATAATTACAATAATTGGTTAAGTATAGATTGAGTTATCAGCAAAAGAACAGAATCTGCCAAGTCAAAGTTACAGGGCAGAATGCAGACAATAGGGCTAGTTATGAGGCTATGTTTAAATTAATACTATAAATTGTGTAGTAATGGAAATAAGGTGAATTTTTGATATGTTAAATCTTAATATGTCTAGTTTAAGTAGGAATAAGAATTGAAGTATTTGGATAAGTATAGGAAGAGATATGGTTTAAGGAGCACAGGCTGCCAGTATAGAATGTTACATAGAAAAACCTTAGTGATTTATGAAATTTAGAAATTTCTTAAATATAAGTGTAATTAATGTAGTTTTATGTTAAATAGTATCTAAATTGGCATTAATTAAATATGTAGAGTCAAGAGTGAATAAATAACATAAGCATTGGATTAAGGAAGAAAGGAGTGGAAAGTGTACCAGTGGAAAGTGCCAGTAAAGTGAGTAATATATATACTATTTTGCTTGGCATTGCCTTCAAATTAAATTATTGAAATTTCCATGAAATTCCATTGTTGGACAAAAATTTCAATTGAATGATCCATGATTAATTTTATGCCTTTTTATAATCCCAAATAATTCCTTTTAAATAAATTTGCATGATTGACCTAATGTTTCATATATTGAACCCTTAGAAGTGCTTAAGTTATTTTTGATACCTAATGATTAAGCACTATATATATGGCATTAATGAAATGGCAAAAGTTTTAATGACATTGTGCACAGTAGTTTAATGATCCTAACTAGGAGGGAGTTAAGGTCTTAGCTATGCGGTCTGATCAACCGTATGAGTAAATAGCATGCTACCATATTGTAGCCTCTACTTAAGTGATCAATAATGATTCTGTCATTTTATGATATGATATGCTATGAATTTTTAATGCCAATGTGAAACCGAATCTATATGTTAAATGACTTCAATTTTATAAATCTTTAATTGATTAATGAACCCATTATTATTGTATATTTTATGCCATCATTATCTTTCTTGCGAGCAACGCCCTCACCTAGCCTTACAAGTAAGATAATATGTGTATTACTCACTGAGTATTATTATACTCATCTCGTAATTATTTATTATTTTTTCAGAGACAAGGTTGTAGTGGTGTCTGTTTCCTAAATCATCCCTTTCTCCGGCTTGGGACGTCAAAAATTTCAATGTAATTATTTATTTTGAGAAATCATATTTATATACTCTTAAAGCTCTATGGTATTATTGGATAGGTAATTGTGTGAGTATATGAATGTTTTGTTTAATGAAAGATACAACTAAAATGAAATGCGAAAAATGTGAATAAGTTAATGAAATAAATATTATAGAAGTGCTATGAATATTTTAATGAATTATGAAATTGAGGTTATAAGGATGGTAAAAAAAATAGGAGTGTAGTTTCTATGCAGGTTAAGTAATGTAATAAATATATCCTGGGATTAGATTGAAAATATAAGGAAAAACTCTGGAAAAATTTCTGTAATAATTGTCAAGTAGAATATAAAAATAAATGATTAGTTTTAAGTATGAATGATTGTAATTGGCATGTTAATGAGTTCTATGGATATTTAGTGACCTTAGGTTTACCTGTGCCCTAGGATCATCATGTTCCAAAAGTAGGACATGACATATTAAAACATAGGATTCTGTCATTATGGATGTTTTGTTTAATGAAAGATACAACTAAAATGAAATGTGAATAATGTGAATAAGTTAATGAAATAAATATTATAGAAGTGTTATGAATGTTTTAATTAATTATAAAATTGAGGTTATAAGGATGGTAAAAAATTAGGAGTGTAATTTCTATGCAGGCTGAGTAATGTAATGAATATATCCTGGGATTAGATTGAAAATATAGGGGAAAACTCGGGCAAAATTTCTATAATAATTGTCAAGTAGAATATAAAAATAAATGAATGGTTTTAAGTATGAATGATTGTAATTGGCATGTTCATAAGTTCTATGGGTATCTAGTGACCTTAGGTTTACCCGTGCCCTAAGATCGTCATGTTCCAAAAGTGGGACATGACTTATTAAAACATAGGATTTTTTCATCATGGCTTCAGCCAAGCAGCGCCAACCCGATTGGCAAGTAGCGCTCTCGCATTAAGTAAGCCCCACTGTCACGCTAGTCTTATCTCATCAAATGATAATCATCATATCATAATCATATCTAGATTCATGTGTATGATCTTGTACCATCCTAATCCCATTCAAACATTCACAAATAATATGCATTAATCACAAATATAATTGTAACAACACTTATCATGCTTCTATAATCTAATATTGATAATGATAATAATAACATATAATATAAAAGCAATCAATTCATGTATGCATGCATGAAAATAATTAAATAAAAAGGAATGGAAATAATTATATTAAACTACATAATTCACAGGCTTGATGACGATCTAACTAACTCTCTCTTTTGAGCATTTGATAATTAACGACTAAGAAAAATACATGAAACATTAAGACTGGATAACATATAAAAATGTTAGGATAGAAATAACACAAACTAGACTTTAGAATTATATGAGAAAAACTTTAAAGAAATTGCGAGATTTCGGTAGAATCTCATCACATCTCAATGACCCCTCCTGGGTCTCTAACTTAGCCACTATCATTACTTAAAAAGCTTGTCTCAATTGTTTGATCCAGTTCAATATTCTATACTACTATTATTAAATTCGCAGCTCAAATATTATACCATAGTGTTAATATTTGTGAACACATGATTTTTACACTTCTGGAGCTTAGACGAAATCACATCGGACCTAATGGAACTTGCTCCGAACTCAAAAAATAGAAGAATGACCAAAAAAATGGAAGCATGGATGGGTGCCACTAGCTAGGCCTGGAAGTGTCGCCAGTTGTGTTTGGCGTATCCACTATGCTGCCTGGCGGATCCGTCAGGCTTAGTTGATGGTTGCCACCAGCCATAAGTGGTATGTTGCCCTCCAGGCCATAATGTGCTGCCCTTTCTGTCTAGTGCATCCACCAGCCTGCCTCAGCGGCATAACTAAAGTTGTTCGGTGGCACCCGCACTATTCACCCAAAATTATCATTTTGCCCTTTCAACCTTTATAAATACCCCTTCCCTTCATTTTCACGGACCCCTTGCATTGCTAAGTAGACTTGTCCTTAGCAAGCATTTTTTTCTCTCTGTCCAAGCAATTTTCTTTGATTCAAGTGGTTTAACTTTCTTTAAACATAAACAAATTTCTCTAATTTATTTCCATAAGGGCTAAAGTTGATACCCTCAATTATTATTGATGTAATTATTTAAATTCTTTATTGCATTCCAATTTATTTACCACTTTAGCATCCATATAAATGCCATGCAATTAAATGATCAAAAAAATAACATTTAAAGTCTAAATTAATTAAAAAGCTAAGTTCAAGTTTTTTAAACTGAAAATCTAGTCCCCGAATCCAACTCGGTTTGAAGGTTTAGTAATTTTATCTTTGTACTTATAATAGAAGCTAAATTTTGGGTTTTGCCTTATATTTTTCTATAAAAAAAAATAGAATTAAGTTGGAAATTCTCCAAAATAGATTTCAAAACCAAAATGATTTCAAAATAGAAACTTAATCACAATCAACCTTTCAAAATAGAAAAAGCGATGATAACTCGCGATGTGGGACCAGCCAGGAAATGAACATTCTGATTCCTCGAGCGGACCAGACTAAGTGCTCAGGCTAGTCCTCACAGTTGGCGGCTCCACTGGAGACTTGTCATTTTGAATGAGAAGACTACTAATTTGTTTGAAAAAAAATAGATTTTCAAAGAAACTCTGATTTGGCTTTTAAATTTAAATATGAATTTGCATTACATGCATCACTTCATTGACTCTTTGTCTGTTACTAATTACGAATCTCAGCCTAGATTGCGAGTAGCATTGACCTAACAATCCTCTTTAGGTATATTGGGAGATAGCGAAAGTATCTAACTCGAGATGAATCTTTAATCATTTTAAGGTCTAAAGAGCATGTAGCACTAATGGACCCACGCAAGACTCTTTCTTTCACATATGGTTAGGTATATAACTGCTCTAGTGTGATGAGACCCTTTATCCAAGCCACCTAGCCTTCATGTTGTTAAACCTTAGAACTTTACCCTAGGGCCCATGAACTATAATAAATCAGATGCCATATATACTCACCCTCTCACTGTTTCCCTCTCCAGGTACAGAGTAGGAAGCAGATATCCCAGCATTTTGACTCTTTGTGGATTCTGCAGTATTCTAGCAGTGTAATTATTTAACATTGAATAATTTTGTATGTTCATATCCTAGCTGCTCCATGGGTTATGTATGGTATAGTTAGAGTATGAACAAGTATGTATGATTATATTGGAGTATAAAGGTATAAGATTATGGAAGTTATAGTGTAACACCTGCCATTTTTATATATATCTATGTGTATGTGTACATCTTTAACGGAATTGGTCTAGTTTATTAATCCTGCAATAAGTCTGAATTTGTTTATTTATTTTGAGAATGTTAGAGAATGAACGAGTCAAAGAGTGAACACGAAAAATGTTCCTATGTGTAATATAGATTGATGGTTGTAAAATATTAAAGAGATTGGAAAATTGTAACTTAAGAGAAACCAAATTGAATCAGACTTGTTCGGACAGTTCTAAGAGAGTAAAGTCAAAATGCAATGTAGAAAATGCACCATAAATTAGTTAGATCTCCTTTGGATTTGGATTCTAGATATGTTAAACCCCTAAGTGTCTGTTTTAAGTGACAAAAAGAATCAAGGAGTTAGAATATTTATAGCTCATTTGCGAACTGGTTTAGCATGAGTGGTTAAAGAAAGTTTTCAGCTTAGCAGAATCTGGAAATTTGCGAGCTGGCATTCATGAGCTTGGCATTGGCAAGATGGCCTTGCAAACTGGCATTGGTGAGCCAGCATTGCGAAGTGGCATTGGTGAGCTGGCCTTGCGAATTGGCATTGGCGAGCCAGCATTGCGAAGAGGCATTGCCGAGATGGAAATGGCGAAGTGGCATTTGCGAGCCGACAATGGCGAAGAGGCATTGCGAGCTGGCAATGGCGAAGAGGCATTTGCGAGCCAACAATGGCGAAGAGGCATTGTGATTTGGCAATGGCGAAGAGGCATTGTGAGCTGGCAATGGCGAAGTGGCATTTGAGAGCAGCCATTTGCGAGCTGGCATTTGCGAGCCAGTAATGCGAACTGGTATTTGCGAGCTGGCAATGCGAAGTGGTATTTGCGAGCTGGAAATGGCGAGCTGGCAACTGCGAGGTAGCATTTGCTAGTTGGAGCTAGCAAGGTGAAAAATAGCGAAGTGGAAATTTACTGAGGCAGTAGTCTATTTAAAGAGGCAGTAACTGATTGTTTTTTTCACGATAGATTATTATTCTTCTTCTTTTTTTCCTTTTTCTCCTTCGTTCTTCTTTTCTCCATAGAAGATCAAAGCACTGTCTTCCATTTTCTTCTTCAAATTTCTTCATTTTTCATCAAATTTCTGAAGAAAAATTCATAGAAATGTCACAGCCCAACTTAGGAGCCATGACGGTCCTAGGGTATGGGTGATGCTATTGCTACCAATACCACGAAGAACCCATTAAAATAAACTATATGGCATGCATACACAAATAAGCTTAAAATAGCTTAAGCAAGAT
>CANXYC010983784.1:0-32605 GCA_948193065.1 Aleurites moluccanus
TGCATGTAAATTCACTGAGTATCATCTATACTCACCCGTTTGATTGTTTACCCATTTCAGGAAAGAAGTAAGTTGCAGAATCCCGACATCTGTCTTCCGTGGATTTCTGCTGCAGTTTATTTGTATAAATTCTGGATTTCTGTATTATTATTTGAGGTTTCTTTATTTAGCTGCTCCATGTGTATGTATGGATTAGTTAGGAGATTTATATTACTTAATATACATTGATAATTATATTTTGAGTTATATGATAGTTTATGATGAGATATGTGAATGATACAGCCAGCTACAGAATGAATAACAGGATAATTTAATGGATGATAATTATATTAAATGATTATATTTATGTTGAGGTTGATAGATTGTGTAATGATATTGGGTTCTACGGGTGCCGGTTGCCATTGGCATTTTCCGTACCTTAAGACCGTCGCGGTCCGGAAAATCGGGTCCTGACAAGGTGGCGGCATATTTTGTCATTCTTGCCTCAATTCTTCTAATTCCCGACGTAAATCCATCATCCCCTGAATCATCTTCATCCTCTAGGGGTCATCACTACTCTCTATCTCCTCTGTCATCGGTCAAGATCTGGATGATTTCTCATAAAACTCTTTGAGAAAGAGACTCGTTAGATGCTACCTTTGCCTCTCTGGTATCTCTATCTCTGTCATCAAACATCTCTATCAAACTGTCAGAAAATAGAACAACGAACTCAGCACATTATAGAAACGCAAAATACTCATACATACTCGATGAATACAACAAAATACGATACAAGAATTCCTATGCTCCATAGTTTACTTAAATCTACTAATTTGTATCTAGTTACTATTCATCTGTAACCTATGCTTTGATATCACTTTTGTCACGTCCCGATTTCGGAACAGGACGGTCCTACGATGCAGGAGATGTTAGATGTGACCGGCACCCGTAGAACCCAGTATCACATACCATTATCATATACTATCTCATATTTAAATCAATTACTTAATTAATATTCATTCTAGCATTCTCTAACAATTACTTAATTAATATTCATTCTGATATTCTGTAATCTGTTTGTAATTCATTATGCAATTGACTATAATTACCATCATTTCATGCTATACTAACAATCATACTCCATATTATGCCATAATATACATGTCTAAAGTATAACTAAGCCATTATACACACCATGGAGCAATCTAAAATATTTACAATAAGCTTGTGTCAAATAATTACACTGCTATTATAGACACTGTAGAATTTCTCAGGAAACAATAGTCAAGAATCTGCATTCTACTTTGCATTTAGAAAGGGAAACAAATGAAAGGGTGAGTATAAAATACTCAGTGAATCTAATATGCATCGACCAAAAGAAATGGCTAGGATATCAATAAACAATAGGCAGATAATCAATAAGTATTATTCTTCATACTGATAACAGAATAAGGAATCAGAATACAGTAAAAGACTAAAGGATCAATGAACAAGTCAAAGAAACTCATGTCATGTAGATAAGACATATGATGGGCCATGAAACTTATATATCATATGTCAATCACATATCAATAAACATAAGACTGATCAAGTCTTATGGCTAGGATAGTTAACCCTTCCCGGCTAGGGCATCCAATATACAATGTGCGCATCCCTGACGGTATTTACCCGCTACCCTGTTGGAGAGGAAGCTCTGTCAAATTACATTTGAACCAATATAGGTATAGATTAAGTCATTAGGTACCAATAAACAATAATGGTCTTATCAAGTATCAATAACTCATATATCAATCAAATGATACTGCAATTAAGTAGTGAATAAACAATGGAAGGTACGATAAATAATAGAAATAAGAATAGCATTTAACATAGGAATGAATCATAGATTGAACATCAATGGTCATTTGTTTGGCATAATTAGCATGCCAATGTCGCTAGCGACGATGACATTCAAATGGTAGGCCTATAGATGAAACAATGGTAGGCCTATAGATGAAACAATGGTAGGCCTATGGCAAAATGAACTAGGCATTTTATCAAACACATGATGTACATCATTGAATGGATAATTTGGCTAGGTTATGGTGCAACATTGACATTGCCCATATAATCAACAATAAGTCCACAATCAAAACAACTCAATATGCAATAATTATCCAACAATAAACAACATTTAAAGGATCAAATTGGCTTAGAAAACATGAAGAAAAATAAGCAAAAAGTATGGTGATGAATAGTAACCATGCATTCGGCCAAACATGGAGGAAAAGAGGAGAATTCCAATCAACATTCCAAGGCTTTAGGCATGACAAATGATGCATAATAAACTCACCTCACACTTCAAATAAGTTAGGAAAATTGATTTGCCACCAATTTCTTCAAAGAAGGCAAAATGTGCAATCTTCCAAATCTTTGTGTTCTACACAAAATATTCATCAATAAGCCTTCAATTAACATATTCTAAGCTTAATTAACATTAACTAACACTAATTCAAAAATTCAAATCATACAACTTCAATTTAGGGTTTCAAATTAGGGAAAACTCACCAAATATATCAATTGATGCAATTAAAGACTAAACCCATTATATTTATCATCTAGTACACCTAAATCAACCAATAAACTAAAGAAATCAACTTGTTACCTCAAATCGATGGACCACCCGAAATTCCCCTTCACTTTGTTCTTGAATTTCTTTGAGTTCCAAGATAAGAAATGGATGGAAAATGGAAGAACAAAGGTTTGATTCAAGTTTTCTTTATGTTTTCTCTTGAAACAAGTTTGAAAATTGATGGGTTTTACTTGGAGAATGGTTCAACCAAAGCTAGATAGGAGAGAGAAAATGATCAAAATTTCTCTAAGTGTTGCTTATATAGGTGAGTTAAATGATAAATTATATTTAGGTCCTTAAACTTTTCAATAATTGGACTTTGACTCCATCTCTTTCTGTAATTTATTCTATTTATTCTGTCAGCAATTAGATTTCAAAGTGGGAATTGAAATAACTTATTTTTATTTGTAATTTATTATAAAAATAATTTCAGAGCCATTCTGAAACTTAGACAGTTGGTTTCTCACTATACCCCTAAAATTCAACTTATTTACGATTTTGTCATTACTCAAATTTTCAGTGTTCCTAAAAATTTTTCAACTTTTCCTTTTCACTAAAATTCCACATATATATATATATGATTCTTTACTCCTTGGTCTAAATCAGAAATTCATCTGTCAACTGAACTGTTATTTCTCCAGGCAGTGTAATTAACACTGATATTTTCCGGGATACTATCACAAATGCATTCTAACTGAGATTCAAAAATTATCTTAGTTATTTCGGTGTTCCCAGACCAATAACTGGTTATATTATTGTTCAATTATGGTAGCTTTCTAGGATATTACACTGTAGCAACGACGTAAGCTAAAACTTCCAAGAGAAGTGAATTTCTATGGTTGCCTACTGTAACTGGAGAGAAAGACCTAGTTCGGCTAGGCGAAAATCTGTGAGGTATTTTAGGCCACTGTGTTTGAAATTAAAGACCCAATTTAGCTAGGCGGAAGTCCGTAAGGCACAATTCCTAAAGGAGGAAGTCCTATTACAAATAGATATAAGTCCTCATCTGGCGAGGTAATATTATCACTTAAGGAAAGGATTTTGTAAGTCCTCGCATGACGAGACATTATTTTAGAAGATCTCACAAAACAAGGTGGATTTCTTAAGTACTCGCATGGTTAGACATTATTTTCCGAAGACCTTACAAGGTTAGGTGGATTTCTTAAGTTCTCGCATGGCGATGTATTATTTTAGAAGACCTCGCAAAGCAAGATGAATTTCTTAAGTCCTCACATGGTGAGACATTATTTTTCGAAAACCTCTCAAGGCAAGGTGAATATTCTTTAAGTCCTCTATCAGCGAGGCATGATATTCTATAAGTCCTCAACCAGCGACATATTATAAGTCATCGATCAGTGAGGCATATTATAATTCATCGACCAGTGAGACATATTACATTATAAGTCCTCGACTAGCGAGGCATGATATTCTCTAAGCCCTCGACCAGCGAGGCATATTGGAGTGACTTCTTGGTAAAGCATGTATTCTCAAAGTCCTTTATATTGGAGTGGGAGGTCGTGAATTATTAAAGACCTCAAATAACGAGGCAAGCTAAAGCTTCCAAGAAAAATAGATATCTATAGTTCACCACGAGCAAGACATGTTCTCTATGCGAAAGCATAATCTCCTAAGATGCCTATCAGGAGAATATATTATCAGAAATTACAAATAATGACATTGAAGACCTGATATCATTGAAAACTACTCACGTAGCCCATTCTTCAAGATGCTCAAATTGGACTAGGGAGTGAGGGGCTACTGATATTGTTTAAAATTAACCACTAATAAAATAAGGTCACTTGAGACAATATTCCTCTATAAATAGGAAGCTCTGGTAACACAAATGAGGATCTTATTTTTTTTTTGGAGAAAAATCTCTCTCTTTCTCTATTTCACAATATAAATATATTGACTTAAGTATCGAAGTCTCGCCAGAATAGCCCCGGTTTATCTCTAATCAATTTTTCTTTGATTACGGGCCACAAATCTATCACACAAGTAGGTTCAACCTCCATTACAGGTATTTGATGAATTATTTCTCATTAATTGTCAATTCCCCATCTTGGGTTAATCATCATCTTTATACTGCATATATTATTAATATAACAGTAACTATAAAAAATAAAATAATGCTATATCAAATGAGATTATTGATGTAATTTAAAAATGTACAGTATAAGAAGCATTTACGAAAAATAAAAATATCTTCAAATTGAGGTCTAACAATAGAAACAAAAATTTATTGCAGATTGGTGAAGATCTATATTTGTTTAGAGGCTAATAAAATATCCTCTCAGAAAAAATGCGACTGAATAAACACTAGCGAAGCATCAACTGCAAAGAGGAAATAAATAAATAAATCTACATATTCAGAGAACTCGATATTAAATATAATTTGATTAGTTGCTTATTACAAAATTCTATATGATTATGATAAGAGTTCGCATGCTCATTGTTTTAAGAATATGTTTAGTAAGTTGTGATGAAATATAATGTAGGGATAAGGTGTAAATATATTCCTAAAATTTATCATAAGTGTCATAGTGATACATTAGTTTTTGAAGGTATAAATATTATAAATAATGGATAGTACATTGCTTTTCCATTCTCTCTCTTTATTTTATTTATTTATTTTTTATAAATATATTTAAATCTTTTAAAAATTTATACAATATTCATTTTAGATTCAAAAATTATATAGAATCCTTGTAAAATTTATTCATTTTGATATGTTAAAACTTGAAAAATAATTCCTTTTTAATTTAACATAAATTATTTAATATAAATTTAATTTTCAAAAATTTTTAAGAATTATTATTTAATTACTAAATTATAAAAATTATTATTTTCATATATAATTGCACCAAATATAAATTTTAATTTAACTAATTTTTAAAATATTTTCTTATAAAATAATACATATCTCTCCCTCTTCAAATAATTTTTATTAAATAAAGTTTCAGTTTAAAATAAATAGATTTAAAATTTGTCACAACTTATGTAGTTAAAAGAATAAATAATTAAATATAATTTATATTAATATTAAGATTTATATTAATTAGTTTTAGGTTCATTTTTAATTTTTTATATTTTTTATGTAATTTATATTTTTTAAAAAAATTAATATACAATAAAAATTATTTTAAAATATTTTAATATGCGACGTAACTATTAATTTTGCACATATCAAGCACAATACATGATATAATTGAAAAATATTACAAATGAATTTCGACTTGTACATTTAACAAATTTAATATTTTTTATAATTTACTAAATAATATTAATTAAATTAATAATTAATTTAAACTAGAGTGTATATATAAAGAGAGAAAGATAAAAAAATTATTTTATAAGAAAATATTTTATGAAATTAGTTAACTTAAAACTTATATTTGATGAAATTATATGTGAAAATAATAATTTTTATATTTTGGTAACTAAATAATATTTCTCAAGAATTTTGAAAATTAAATTTATATTTAAATAGTTTATACTAAATTAAAAAGATATTGTTTTTCAAATTTTAACACGTCAGAAGGAAGTACAGAATTTTATTGACCATCTATTTATAATTTTTTAATCTAAAATGAATATTTTTTAAATTTTTAAAAATTTAAATGTATTTATAAAAAAATTACATAAAATAAAAAGAGAGATATATAATAAAGGAGGAGCGCACTGTTCATTTTTTGTAATTTTATAGTCATGTTTGCATATTAAAAAAGGTAAGTATCAATACTTATGATATATTTCGGGAATATATATCCCTAATGCATTTATAAAGTATTTAGCAATGGTAGCATGACAAAACATGTTCAATCATTTTGAATTATTAACTATTCAAGTGAACCTTAAAAGAATTTGAATAATATTGAAGTTCACTTTAGGTTCTCCTATTTTCAATATATATAAACCACCCTTCAACAATATTCAGAACTTCTATAGCGAACTAAACTGCTATCAAACCAAAATATGAACAAATTCACCATCTGCAATACATGGTGTACCAGTCCAACAAAATTATGTCCTAGAGATGAGAATCCAAATAAATCCAAAATAGAAATGAAATGATACGGGTGGAGATACATGAAAACTTTAAGAGTAAAATTACATACTTTTAACCCATCTATGATTCTCTGATTTCTATTGGTAGATGTGGAAGGAAAGTGTCAGTTTGTGATGAAAATTTTCACTTGAGAGAAAAATAATTGATTTCTGGTTTTTCATGGAAGAACTAAATTTTTTAAGCTTGTTATCAAGATTCGTCTGCAGTGCCTGCGGGGAGAAAAGATATGGTCTTTCTATAACTTTGACGGCAAAATTTGTTGCAATGTTAAGCTGAGAGAAAATGAAAGATAAAATGTGAGTAAGAAAAAAACAAAGCTATTTTTCTTCTCTCTGTAGTGAAAACCTTTCAAACATTTTCCTTGTCATATTCCTTACCAGGTTGTAGAGATAAAAGAAAATTTTGCTAGCAAAATAAATGCGCATGCATTTGCATTCAGATACAAATGAAATGTCATAGATCAACAAGAAGTTCGAGCATATTGAAACACCATATATCTACTCAGTCATTTTGAGGAGAAAATGAAGTCTTTTAAATAACATCAACAATGCGTAGTTGCATGTAGGGAATAATCAATCAATAATAACGAGAGTTAGTCCCATATTTATTTTATGAACTTAACTAAAGAGCAAAAGTGACCTCAAAATTAATATATGAAAATCAATTAATTGGCCTGATTTGAGCATAGTAAATGGCATGTTCATGAGTTCCCTAATGAACCACTACATTATGTATTGGATAAATTAAAAACTTTCTCAGCCAGCCTTATCTCCTACATTTTTTTCTTCCTTTAGGAGATATTTACTTCCATTTTGCCAATTCCTTCTAAACAAATTTTTTTAATTCTTCTAAAGAAATAATGACTTAGAGCTATTCAGTAAATCACAACTCATGAACAATAGGCATCGGTGAGGGGAAAAAGTCCTACTAAATCTTCCATTTATGGATCTGATGTTGTTAAATATAAATAAAGACACACAGAGAGAGAGGAAAAAAGATTCAATTGAATTTGAATTAATTTATACCTAACAAGGGTTACAAATATTTCATTAATGCTCATAAAAGGATATAGGAAAAAAAAGACTTAGTTTAATATTCTAAAATCAATAGAGAAGCCAAAGCTAATATACCAATTGGGAAGTTGTATTAAAGAAAGCTTTTGCTATAGACAATATGCAGAACCTGTAAAAACAAAATCAAAAGCAAAATAGATGATTTTTTTTTTTGTCTCTGTTTATTCTCTGAGAAAGTGCAAGTAAAATGATGAAAACTGGAAAAAAAAAAAAAAAAAAAAAAAAATAAAACCTACATCCCACGGCCACCTGCTAGAGCTTCCTTTGAAAGATGTTTCCATTCATCAAAGCTACAAAGATGAAATAATTTAACAAAAATAATTATGCTTAATTATATTTGTGGACATATAAATAGGTACTGATGCCTTGAGAAATAGATTGAGAAAAGAGATACAAACAAAGAGAGAGATTTTTACGCTCAACTGTAGCGGCGGTCGTAGAGGAGGCGAGTGGCGTGTGGAGATTTTGGAGTTTCTCGAGTCCATTCTTTGTTAGCTCCTTTTCTATACCAAATACTACATATATTTATCTATATGCTTGTTGAAATAACAGGGAAGATGTACCGAAGAATTGGCCGAAGCCCATAAGGGCCCAAATTGAAGACTTGGTCAGTTGGTATTGATCTATGTTCTTTTTCATAGGGAAATATCCCAAAATGACAATATGTAGAGCGCTTTTTTAGCAAAAATGACATCATTCTTTCAAAGATTATAATTTTAATATCCTCTTTTTTAGGACAATTTTATTCTCACAGGATAATTTTAACACTCTTTTCTTTCACTTTATCCCATGATTATTTTACCTTGCCTTCCCCTTCCTCTCTGGACTCTTAAAAGGTGTTGGAGACTCTTATCTATTTTCAAAAATACATAAACTCATTTTATTTTTTTCTCTCTCTTCAGAATTTCAGTTCATTCTCGTTTATTTAATTTATAAGTTTTTGTTTATTTTTTTTTTTATATTTTGCTTTTAAGATTTTGATATAAAATTATTAGGTGTTTTGCATTTAAGATTATTTAGTTTGTAATCAATTTAAAATTTTTGGATTAGTTGTTTCAAGATTTTAAATTGATTCTAAATATTTTTTTATTACTTTTCAACTAATTTCGACTCAACTGATCTAAAGTATAAAGTCAAAATTTGTTGAAAATTAATTAAATGAGTTCAAAATTAGTCGGAATCAGCTTAAAATTCTCGGATTCGGGACTAAAAATTGAGTTTGAATATTTTTTACTATTTTCGACTAATCTGACCTAAAATATAAAGTCAAACTTAGATAAAATTTAGTTGAAATTAGTTAAAAATTAGTCGAATGAGTTGAAATTAATCAGAATCAGTTGAAAAATTAGTTAAAGTCAGTTGAAAATGTGACTAATTACTTTTTTTAGGTTTTCGAGAATAAATTTCCTTTATTTATGTGAAAATAAATGTTTACTGCTACGTGTGACGATCTTATTAATCAGACATATTTAAGATTATGTATTTTGAACCAGTTATTATTGAAATCGTCACATTTGAATCTTGAAAATCGGTGAATAATAACTGCAATGAGTGACTATTAAGAGATTTAGATGTTATAAATAACTTCTCTTATTCCCTTTGTACTTTATCCTATCAATCTCTAGTATCCTTAACATGATGAATAAATATAAGTAAAAAAAATATTTTGAAGTCTTCTTTCTGCCCATGGCCTCTGACATGAAGAATTATTCTCATCTCTTGAGCAATAAGAATTCTTTATGTGGAACTAATCTTGATATTTACTTCCTCATAAAATTAGATTTCTATTGATGTCATTATCATCTACGGGGATCTTGTTTTTTTAACTTATGTGAATAAAGACCATACTACTATTCACAGTCAATTTACCTTTACGTGTTAGTCATGTCTATAATAATGAAAGACTTTATAAGAAAACTTTATGTTTCTCTCAATATTTTTAAAACCAAATCGGTTAAAAAATTGATGAAGGCAGATGGTCAGAGATTCGACCGAAATCGAACCGGTTAAACAAGAAAAATCAGTATACATGTATATGTATATATAATTTGACATATATTATATATATAATGAAAATAAATATAATTTGATATTTATTATTTTTGATCAAAAATTAAAAAAAAATATGACCCGCTCGAACTAGAAAAATTAATTCGGTTTAACCGATTCACCGGTTAGCCCTCCAGTTCACAGATTATTAACTGGTTTTTGAAAGCTGATCGAATCAATTTTTTACTCGATTCTTAATTTTTCAGTTCGATCAACCGGTCCAATCTGATTTTGACAACCATAGTTTCTCTTGTTTTTCATTATTCAGCATGAAGCATAAATCCTCTTAAATTTGTATGTTTATTAATATCTGGTAGTAAGGGCATCTTCAAATTTATCGCTAGCATTTAGTCTATACTATCTTATGACAGTTTGTCATTTCATATAATATGTGATTTTGGAAAACTTGTCATCTCATATAATATATTTTGTTTTATAATAATAAAAAATGATTTTTTATTCACAATAATCTTGTCTATTATTTTTTCACTTTAAAATAATTCAATGTAATTGTCCAAAATTTAAATACTTTTAATACTTTTCGACTATTTTTCGATTAGATTTTGAATATATTTTTATTAACCAGACATAGTATAAAAATCAAAATCAATAGAAAATTAGTCAAAGACAGCAAAATATTAATAAAAAAAACAGAAAATTAGAAGAAATTAACAGAAAATTAGTCCTAAAATAAAAAATTAATTTTATTTTAAAGTTTGTACTTATTGTTGAGTTTACTATTGTATTTTGAACTTATTTTATAATAAATTTGATTTATTTTGACTAATATTATATTCTTTATTTTAATATGTTTATGTAAAATTTGACTTTGTTTTGATTAACTTAGGATTAATTTTGACTAATTAAGAAATAATTTCGATTTATTTTAGATTAATGACTTTTTTTGAAATTTGACTTGATTTTGATTAGTTTATGATTAATTTTGACTTATTTTGTATTATCTATTTATTTTGGATTAATTATAATTTATTTTAAAATTTGACTTGATTTTAATTAATTAAAAATTAATTTTAACTAATTAAGCATCAATTTCTATAAATTAGGGATTAATTATGAGTTATTTTTAAAATCTAACTTGATTTTGATTAATTAATAATTAATTTTGATTAATTAAAAATTAAATTCGACTGATTAAAGATTAACTATGACTTGTTTTATGCAGAAAAGAGAAAGGATGATTTGTGACTTTGTGTGATTTGTCAAACATAATCCAAGGACAAATAAGTCAAGTGGATGTTAAAATTATGCAAACAAAGAAGAGAGATCATTTTTATAAAAATCATTATATATAATATATTTTCCTTTTATATATATATATGTTAATTATTTATATTAGTATTAAATCCACGCTAATTTTATTTTTTATTAATTAATTTTTTAAAAATAAATTAATATATGTTTATTATTATTATTATTATTATTATTATTAAATGTTATTTTTTTATAATTTTAAATATTATTATAAATAGAATATATAAGTTAGTTGAAAAATAAAAAAAAAATTAATATATTGATTCATATAAATTTTAATTGGCACTTAATGATGTAAAAATAGTATATTTAGATATATTAGTTATTTAAAATTACTGAGAATTTAAAATTTATTATTTTAATAATAATATATGATGTATAGATCCGTTATAAAATATGTGAAACATATTTATTTTTATTAAAATAAATATATAATATTTATACATTTTTTACATCGTGTTAAAGATTTAGTTCATATAAATATGTCTCTAAAATTGAAGTGTTGATTTTTTTTTTTTTATATATTTTTGGTGATAAAAAATTATATCATTAAAATATATTTATTTTATGTAGTATATATGATTATCAATTCGAGACATATGGAGTTGAAGGGCTGCTGTATTTTTTTTCACAATAGTCTCTGATGTGTCTCATTTTAGCTACATAAAAATTTTTATAAATTTTTTACAAAATATTATATATTTTTACACAACAGCTCCTGATGTGATGTGTCCCATTTTAGCTACTTAAAATTTTTTATAAAATTATATTTTAATAGTGTTTGATATAATGAATTTATTAATGTATTTTTTATGCTAAACAAAAATCATTTGGACAGCTAAAAATACATTATAAATGCATTAAATTTAGACAGTTAAATATAATATATAAAATTTCTAATGTATTTTTTTTTATCCAAATGATTTTTGTTGAATATAAAAAATATATCAATAGATTCATTACATTAAATATTATTAAAATATAATTTTTTAAAAAATTTTAAGTAATTAAAATGGAACCCTCTCAACCTGACTTATTTAGTTTTTTCAAGAGTAACTTATTAAGAAATGGGCTGAGCCGGTTGAAATATATTGTGCCAGCCCAGGTGTGCTAAATTGTTTGGCGCTTGTTTAAATTCATTTACTTCCTCCGAAAATCTCTGTTCTTTCTTTTGAAGCTCTGTAATGGCGAATTTAAAATCAATCTACAGTGATCCACAGTTCAAAATCCATTAAATTCCACAAATTCAGGTTCCTTTCCCGATATTTGATTTTTTTATTTATTTTAAAATCTGTTTGTTTATGAGAAATGGTAGGAAAATGAAAACGTGTTTATATATTATTTCTCTTTATTTTTTCTGCATTTTCTGTGTAACTGTATGCGTTACATTTTGTTTGGTTGCTGAGAAAATTCGAAAAGGAAAATACGAGAAAAAAAATTGGTTCTTGTGTAGTTGAGGTAATTCTGTTTGGTTAGTTAATTTCAGGTAGTGCTGGAGTTTGTATGATGAATAGCAAATGGAAAGATGAACAACATCCATTTTTCATCCATTTTATCTCATCCTTCCTAGCTGCCAACTCCTTTCGACTCAATTTTGTTCCAATTTCCCCTGTAAGTTTTTTTGGTACATTAAGAATCAAGAATTTTTATGATATTTTCAAATTTGATTAACTTGATTTTAGGTGGAAATGGCATTTACTTCCAATTTTCAACATTTAGGACTGCATTTTCAATTGTGGGGGCTTGTCAGTGGCATTCATCTTTGTTACCAAATGGGATTGTGAGAACACTATGCCAATCTTTAGCGGGTAACCAGGCAGTTGTTTTTGCTGTGTTTTATAACAGGCTTTTCCAGTTGAGTTAAAAGTTAAAACAATCTGATATTTATGCAGTTTTCAGAAACTGAAGGGACAATTTGCTAATCTTTATATTGTTGTATCACTTCCAAACAAGGAACAGAATGATTCATTTGTTCGCTTTTATTTCAAGTGAGTTGGCTAATTTATTTATTTTTAGCTGATTCTCTGTAACTCTTGAAACTGATTTATGGATATGTTGTACTTCAAGGCATGGAATGGAGCTTGGCAGGCCAACTTTTGTTCCAGTTCAAGACTTAGAGATGGGATCTGTGAAGATTGTTAAGATAGCTCTTATCTTGTGGGGGTCAGATCTTGTTATGCATAATCTTGAATTACTTTCACCCTTCTAAACTTAACATTTAGATAAAGGAATTTGAAATTGTGGGATACGAATTTGATAATACGTATGTTTTTCCTTTAATTGATGTAGATCAAGTCTATGAACCTGGAAAATCCCTTATCTCAGTATGGATTTAAAATGGCCTATAAAATGGTTCATTGTAGCTTGCAAGCGGCAAGATGTTATATCGAAGTTGAAGGCTGAGGTAAGTTGGTGGAATTCATTCCCTTCATATTATTTGCTAGTAATCTTATTTTCCACAATTATTTATTTTCATTAATACTTTATCTGCGTTTTTACTAAATTTATAATAAAATAATGACGATTTATAAAAAAAAAAATTTTGGTTTGAAACCGACAAATTGAAAATATTTAATCTGAATCAAACCGAATTAAAATCGATGGTTTGATTATAATAATAGTTTAGTTTAATTTGAAAATTTTTCAAACCGAAAATATTAATTTAATTTGATAACAACCATTCAAACCGGCCAAACTCACCACCTAATTGTGACAGTATGTCACCCTGTTTGTTCATTTCAGGTTTTCCACCTGTTACCTTAAGAATTAGCTCATGAATGGTATGTTTCAGTAAAGGTCTGTTTGAGAAAAACATTTATGTTGAAAATATTGATTAGAGATTATAATAGTTTGTTTTTTAAGATGAATTTTACATGTTTTAATCGTAAAAGTTTTAAAAATAATTAAATAATATTCTAAAATGTTTTTTTCATCATCTAAAATTGTTTTTTCTTTTCCTGAAAAAATCATTTCAACAGGGCAATGTTTCGTCACAGTGCAAAATTTAAAAGTTTAACTCAATAGGTAAAGTATCACAAGCAATTTTCTTTTTCCATTGTACCAAAAAAAAAAAGTATCACAAGCAAAATCATATGCCAAATGACAGAGTGAACCATATTAACCTATATTCACTATATAGAGTCACAGACCTTTACTTTCAAGAAAGATAAATGAGGGGAGGGAAAGCACCAATCCAGAACCTATTCCATAGCCAAAATCTGTCTTTTGAATCTAAAGATGGATAAGCATAGCCAAATCTTCAAAAGTGCAATCAAGATAATGATTCCAGGATGCAACTAAAACTGATTTCTCAATCTTTAAGTAGGTGATATAAAGCATAATAGCATGATCTCAGACAAGTACCGAGTCTCATGTCTATTATGCATTAATTATAGAATTTAAAAGTAAAAACTCATCAGTAGCCTTTCAACAACAATACCAGAGTATAGTAGAGAATACATCAAGCAATAAGTAATAATGCATTTTGATACTTCAAAAACGAGGTTAAAATGGAAAATAAGTTCCAGAATATGAACACAGTGCAAGCCTCTTATTGAACTGTGGTGGAGCATCTCTAAGAGCATAAATTTAACAGTTTTTGGGGGCTACAAGGCCTTTGGCAAAGAAAAAAGGAAAGGCCGAGACATGGTTGCAAAACTACTTGAGCCCCAAAAGCTGTTTAAGCAATTTAAAATTTAAGAAACAATTCTATTTGCAAGGATGGATAAATAACTTCAACTCAAGCACTCTGCAAATGCTACACTGACAATAGCACAAACTAAGGCTTACATAAACAAATGCTAAAATAAAAAATGTATTATGATGGAGCCAACCGCAATATGTCACTGAATATTCCACCAGCCGTCACTTGAGCCCCAGCACCAGGCCCACGGACTATTAAAGGTTGCTCCTTGTACCTTGTAGTAGTGAAAGCTATGATGTTATCAGAACCTGGGAGCTGCGAGAATGGATGATCTTCCTTATACCTTTGCAACTCAACACGCCCTTCTTGTTTCACCACATCCACCACCCCAACATATCTCAAAACCTTTATATTACAAGGAGCCAGAAAAGGAAAAAAAAATAAAATAAAATACGTAAAAGTAAGCGAGAGGTTTTGCTCTTTTTTTTATTTTTTTATTTTTTTTAATTTAATTAAAGTTCATTTTGGGTGCATAACATAAATTTAAATTACTATTGCCTCCAACTTTTTTTGCAATTTCAAGCCATTGCAAGAAATAGAAGCCATCATCATACAATCTGAAAAGAAATACCGTTATTCTAAAAGACCCTAGAATTAAAACCACGTAGTTCACCTAAGAGATAATCGTTTCCATTTTCCCTTGATTGTCCATAGGGGTGAATCCCGTATTGTGTATAAATTGCTAAATTAAGTTCCAGTCAGAATTCTGAAGCTCTAAAAATACTGAGACAAGCAGAAACATGTACTTACCTCCCCAGCATCCTCAGCTTCTTGTCTTTCCTTTGCCATATCTTGGTCATACTGTGGTAACTTCTCCATAAATTCTTCAGCAGATGCACTGGTCTGAAGCCATAATCAGAACCATCATATCAATGAAAAACTAGCATCTTAACCCAGTGTACGATTGAGATAACAAAAATGAATAAATAAAAAAGCCTTACTCTCAATGGTTCAGGCACAAGACTTTGAACAGGGATATCAGAAAGTTCCAACTTCAAACCAGATTCTCTGGCAAGAATTATCACCTGCATATGTAATTGTATTTAGTGAGGGAAAATGGAATAAGTGCAATGCAGAAGCAATCAGGTTATAGTAATTTATGCTGCCTAAATATGTCACATGGCAAGCATTCAAGGATTGCTTGTTGGCTGCTAATAAAATCAGCCACTAACGAGCTCCTGACCCTTCAAATAAGAGCATTATGGAACAACAATGTACATCCACTTACTTTTTAATGAAATTTTGCTAACTGCTTGAACTCGCACAAAGCTGACTCAATCACTTGTAAGTGAGGAAATCTATTTTCGGATACACTCCCAGTAATATAAGTCAGACATGGAAAGGAAGTTGAATGATGCACATAACTGCTGACATGTTGGATCAAATTTACCAAACAATTAATCAATTATGCAAAATATTTTAGCTATGCATTACCTTTCTGGCAACATCCGTTCCAGATAGATCATCCCTTGGATCCAGTTCAGTATAACCTGCCTGTTTTGCCTCTCCCACGACCTTACTACATGATTTTGTGCCTATGAAGTTGTTGAAAATATAACTCAAAGTTCCACTGCAACAACATATTATGGGAAGGCTAGCATCAAAGGATGGACATTGTGAAATTGCATAATGTACAATAATTTAAGAAATTAAAAGTAATGTTGATCAATTATTATGCTATACATACTTTATCAACATTATGCTAGTTTTTTTGGCCACGAACCGCAGCAAGCAAGATTTACCTGAAAATTCCTTCAATTTGCAGAATTTTGTCTCCAGTTACAAGTAAACCTCGTAATGTGCTAATAATGGGAAGACCAGCTCCAACTGTTGCTTCATAAAAATAATGTGTATAGGATTGGCGTTGAAGAGATCTCAGCTTTAAGTACTGGAATTATACAGAACAAAGATCATTGGAAACCCAGCATAAGGGATGAAGCAGAGATGATGATGCCAACTAGGAAAATTGCGATAGTAATATGATCTTGTCATAAACAATTAAATATATGAAGTCCCTAACGTCATCCTCCTCCAGTTCTTTTTCCTAAATGATTCAAATTAATCAACTGAGTCAAGCAGTTGTTTCATTATCGGATGTTGGATTGATATAGCTCCAACATTAGAAATAGAGAGTCAATAGAATATAGATAAACATCTCTTTGAGTAAATTGGACAATCTATAATATGACTGCATGCTTTACAAATAAATAAAAGGTTTCGAAAGGAATCCTTGGATTGCAGTCTATTGACTAATGTGATAAGCTTTGAAGTCTCCCTTCTTCTATAGAGTTCATGGTGAGGAAATTGAGTTTCCAGAGTGAAACATTGGGATAAAGGTAAATGAATCATATACTCAACATGTGATTCGATCCACCCCCCAAAAGTATGCCATCCAATGTACCACATCATCATTTTTATTTGTTAATATGAGGGCATATCTCCAGCTTTCCAACACAGAGTCAGACAAATTACTTCTATCCATTTATCTGACTCCTTCCACCATTAGCCAAAGGGCAATCATATGAATTTTTGCAAGAATAAGTGTAAATATTTTTCCTCATCATTCTAGTAGCGGTATCAACTGAATGGTGCAAGCAGTATCAGTAGCTGCATCAATTGATTGTATTTTTGCCTCGTCTTTGGTTCTTAAATTTGATGGTAAAATACATCCATTCTGAAACTTATGGATGAATTCAAAAAAACCATGAAATGAGTTGTTAGAATGTCTATCATATTCTTTGGTTTGAACTGATTGTTAGATAAGGTGTTTCAGGTGAAGTGCAAGAAATGTGAAATAGAAGAAGAGCATTGAAGAGGAAAGTGGTGGAAAAGTGCCAAATGAGTGGTTTAATGCCTGCATTGCAGAGGTATGAAATGGGGTATCACTTGTGAAGAGCTGTAATGACAAAAATCAAAATGGGAAGGATGAACAGAAAGGGAGTTCTGGTGTGAAAAATCTATGGTTGATTAACAACACATTTCTAGATGAGTGGTTATAGAATGATGAAAATGAAGAGTATCTTTGTAGAGGAGGGAAGTGATGAAAAGTACAGGGAAATACTATGAGGGGAGGCATAGATCTACATGCTTTAGTATCAATCAATTTAAAAACAATGTTCCAATATCATTTCCATGTTTTAGGAGAATAATTCGCTCCCTAGATATCATGGTCAATAATGACACAAACTGCTACCCACAATTATTGACTAATTGAACGGAAGATTCTTGTAACAAAGGAAGCAACAACTTTATTTAAGAAATCACAAGACAATTGCTCTCCTTCAGAGTGCCATTATTTTTCTTTTCACCCCATACTTTTTGAATGCCAATATTTTGATTAGTTATGGTAACCAAAAACCAAAAAGCACCTTATCCTTATTTTCATTTTTTGTATGAACAATGTGTTTACTAAAAAATATTTAACATAATACAATTCATGTTACCTGATCAAGTGGTCTTGAATTCGCCTTTTTGTTTGGGGTAATCATGTGAATTCCTTTACATAACCAATCATAGTAACAGCTTGCAACATTAGCATCTGCTGTGCAGTCTACCAAAACAGTATTTGGAATAAAATGATTTCCATGCACATGATACGTAAACTTCTCAAGGTCAGCCACTTCACCATTCTCCTTTGTAAGTTCTCTCCATCTCGACAAGTCAATTCCACTACAACAGATAGAAAGGAACTAAGAAAATTACTCTTATACAAGTAACTTCTGCATAATTATGGTTACCAGAACAAACTGTCAAACACAATCTCTGTCTGGTCACAACAAACAAATGAGTTATCTCAAATATTGGCTTTCATATCCAAGCAGATAATGGCTTTCGATATCACCAAAAATTCCATGTGCATGTATTTTCCCAGAAGCTCAAAGCAAGAGAACATGTAAACCAACAGCCCCAATCAAGAATTCAAGATATCAGACCCATGGTTGCAAAATGGCAATTACCCATGTAAGTTAGATTCTCTGAGCCAAGCCAAATCTGTCAGAAAGGATTTGCGGCATTATTAATACAGTGTAAAAGGGGTTTGAATAAGGAATAAGTAACATAGTTCAGTCATGGGATAAGAAGTTTGGGCATGCAAACTAACCCCAACAAAGTTACTTTAATGCCTAAAGTCCTCATATTCAAATTATCACATAAATGTCAAATCCCATTTTTCATAGGAGCTCTTCCTGATTTGAACTTTTACAGTTGCAAGAATATTCAAACTGCCATCGTAAGGGTGCTTCTATATCAATTAGTGCCTCCATACATACTCTATCTCCTTGATCTCGATAGAGCTAACATCATCTACGTGGTACTCATTATTTGGTTAAATGATTTTCCAATGAAACAAACAAGGGTTGCTTCATTGTCTAAGGGATTATCAAAATCAGTTTATTTAGGATATCTGAAGCAATCCTGGAATTTAATTTAATGTTACTGAGAATTTAATTCAACTATAATTAGATAAAGATATGATGCATGAAAAAGGAAATTTATTTAGAAAATTCATGAACCCTTGACATCAATTGATTAAGTGAAAAGTTCTATCAGTAGGTTTGGTGGTTAAGTTCTCAACTGCAAGCAAATTATGTTGTATTGGAATAATTTTTTAGACAGTATCATACAAGCAGGAACTTAATATGGAAGCATGGAGCTTATGACTTGCACTTCACTCAAAAGTATTCTCCTTGAGCCAGTGATTCCCATAACACGCAAATCAATGTTAAATTCTTCCTTAAGGACCTTTGCCTGCAAAAGAGAATACAATTTTTAAGATTTAATAATAGCTTTTAAAATTATAACTTAAAACTAAACCAATTTTGTCAGAAATTTGAGAGATATAGCATGGTTACCCATGTTAAATGGATATAAGAAGAAAATGTCAAGAACATTTCTATTAACTAATTCTAATTTATTTGAACGTTTCAGAACTTTTAGGCTTTATTGCATGTCTCAGAAGTTACACATTATCCGCTTTGCAAGTCAGGGTTTTACAGAATTGGAAAATAAAAAGTATGGCCCATTTATATCAGAAAGGATTAAGTGGGATTTTTAAACCCATGTCCTTCCAGGACTCTATTTAAGCTGAAAGACAGCTGAATTTGTCATGCATGAGGATATGGAATCACAATAAATTATCCAGCCACAAAATCATTTGTTGGAGATGAAATATGTTTTGTCCATCTTAATATTAGAGAACTTAGTCCTAGATTTCCTTTAATTGCAATAGCTGCATAGCAATCATAACAAATCCTCGATACATTAAAAAACAAAAAGCCTTTGCAGCTTGATTCATCCATAAAATAACAAAGAACAAAGAAGGTTCTCTCATGGAACTAGATCCTCTGTTGGTAGAACTTTCCATGAACATGCCTGATACCACATAAGAAATAAACTGCTGAATTCATATTTTTATTTTTGAAACTTAAATGCATTATAAAATTTCTATGCTTATACTGGATGCAAATCAGGGTTTTCAGACTTGAAATAGAAAAGATGAACGCCATATATACCAAAAATAGGTTAAATAGGATTAATGCAGATGATACTATGACCTTGATACGGACTATACTATGACCTTGATACAGACTTTCAATTATTATCCATGATTTTAGACAACCAACTTATAGAGAAGTCATACTTTTCTATTTCTTACTAGAACTGCAGAAGCCACAAGCATTGCACTAAAAATAACGAATCCTAAAGACTTCAAAAAAAAATAAAATAAAAAAAAAGGCCTGGTTTTGTAGATTCATCCAAGAAAAATTTGTTGATTAATCAAGTGAACAGTACAAAGGTCCCAGATCTTCCATTGGTAAAAGTCATAGTAAACATGCCTAAATACCACATAAGAACCCAACTATAAAATCCATATTTTTACTTGGTAAAATCCTCTGGCGTGTTACTTCCAAAATCTGTATTTTATTTCACATACCCATGAACACGAGGTAATGGATCATTTACAACAGCAAGAATTGACAAAATCCCTCACATTATAAGTATAAAAAATAAAATCTTATACTGAGAAAATACCTGAGAAAGCTAAAACATCTATGAGAGTGGAGAGAAACTACTTCTACTCCTTCAAAAGCCCTCATGATTTATTCCTCCACAGTAACAAAAAAAAAATTACAAAGGATTAAAAGAATTTGTTCTATTAGCCAACCACTTCTATAGTATCAAGCTTTCTATTAACCACAAAACTACAACTACACACAACATCCTACACTAGCAGCAATATAAGAGCAAACATTTGATGCTTTGGTGTCAGTTTTAGACAGTTGGCAATTAATCAACTAAAAATTTCCTCTTTAAGTAAAGATTGCAAGTCACCATAATCATTTCCCTGGTAGCTAGTGGTGAAGAAGCAGAAGAAAAAAGAAGAAAAAGAGGCAACTTGGAAAGTGTGTCTATCTTTCAAAATTATCTTATAAGAAACATGTCAGCCTACCCCGTGACCACTCTGACACTAGCTCAACAATAAGGCTTCATCTGAAACTGACCCTTTCCGGATTTTCCCCATTAAGTCCTTATCCCCTCTCTTTGTATTCATCACCACTTGTAAAAAACATAAAATAAAAAGAAAAAGAATTTTACCTTCCTATCCTGAAAATTTCACACTTGTTCCCAAATCAACCATCCTAAATAGAACTACTAACAAAAACTCATCAAACTGGCAACAGAAACAGGTCAGGGAAGAGAAGCCATACTAATCATCATCCCAAAAATAAAAGGAGAGGAACTTTCCTACTCATTTCTAATAATTTCCATGTGCTTGTCTCATTAGCCCCTCCTCACCTTTATACTTACCTGCCCAAAAGAAATCCAAACCATATTTAGCATGATGACCAACTTCAAGAAACAATCGCCCTCTAGCAACTCCACAACCATTTTCTCCAAAGAACTTTGTTAAAAGAAAACAAGGATTCAATTCCCAACCTGCCCCTAACAATAGGATTTTGTAATCTTTAATGCAGCAAAAAAATCTATTTCAATTCATTTCTACAAAGGAATCTTTTCTGAGTATCCCCTAAGGGCCTCGACCCCTAAGAACACATGTTTCTTTTTCTTACCAAGCATTTTCAATTTGCTCCTTATTTATGTTACATAGCACAATGCATTTAGGGTACTTATGAAAACACTATTTCATCAAAACTTGCTCCATATGAGCAAAATCAGATGCGCTATTGGCTTCCAATTGTGAAATAAGCACCATGATCCTATTTAAACAAAGGATTGTTGGTATAATAAATAATTTTTAACAAAACAAAAAAATCACATTTTACCAATATTCCAAAATCTTAAACATAACTTTTTTGAAGCCGACTACTATGAATATATAAATATAGTTGATTCAAACTTCAAGACAAACAACTCTATAGTTGCCAACATATAAGTGAACTAATAAAAGATGTAACAACTAATAATGCACCTGATCCCTGAGCTGGTCAATTAGTGTGCCGCCAATCAACCCAGGTCCAATAATCCCCATAGATAGAGTGGTTTTTGAGAGATAAAACCTTGAGTGGACAGCTCTTAAAGCCCTTATACAATAATATTATACTCGGAACAACCTTGAGCTATGGCACGGACATTAATATTAGCCTTCAGTCCAAAGGTGTTCAAACTTTTCAATTACATAAATATTAAGGAGAGAAAAAAGAAATGACTCAGAATAGGCAAAAAATGAAATGACTCAGAGCAGGAGGATAATATGAAAGTTAAACGTCCATTAATTGAAAAAAGAAATATAACTTTCTTTTACCTTAGCCAGGGCATTGAATAGAGTAGCACTGACTCCAGGAGTACTAGCCATTTTCTGTCCAACTGTGGCTAAAATGCTACAATTTGGAATAAAGTTTTTTTGAGAAAATTAATGTCAGCAAATAAGATTTCAGTAATCTAGGCTGAAGAAAAGAGCTTTCATTAAAGATGGAAAGAAAACTATAAAATCCAGAATCTAAAACAAGGAATATGATGATGAATCAGGAAGCACAGAACTTGCTCATCCTTTAAATTGAGAGGTATGCAAGTAAAAACTTCAAAGTTCCAAAAGGAGAAACGTTGAAGTGAAATTTTAAAAAAATGTTGCTTCTTTTTCTTCCATGGTTACTCTGCTAACTGAACTAACACTTTATCCAAGGAATGGCAATACAGAGAATTTACCATCCTATACTATATAGTAAAATCATGAAGATATTGTATTAATTATCAATAATCAGGTGCAGCAGCAGAATGAAATCTAAAAGAGCACCTGGGAAAGGTGTCCAGCACCCAAAGTTTGACGAAATCTAGACTGCTAAGCCTCTGCAACAGCTTTTACTTCCTTCAGGCACAGCAAAGCATACAGAATGCTCGCTACTAGCCTTCATTAGATTACATCAAAATAAGTATCTGTATTAACCAAGAAAACTATCAAAACTGAATTTGCAGGATAGAGATACCTGGGATATCATAATGACATTAGCTCCCACATCTTTCACAGCACCAAAAATAGCACTAGCTGTACCAGGAACACCAGCCATTCCAGTTCTGTAAAAAGAAAGAGGTAATAAAAATGGTGCAAAAAAAATTGCAGGTCTAATACATAACTCCACAGGGCTCACCAAATACATAAATACAAAATAATGTGAAATGGCTCACCCCTTAACATTCACAAGGGCCACATTGTCTATTGTTGCAAAACCTTTGACGGGGGAATCCAATTTCTGGCCATTGTTGTCCTCACTTATTGGAGACTGGCATATCATTGTTCCAGGTGAAGAGAGGTCGGAAATATTCCTTATCATGATTGGAATATCATATCGCATAACAGGAATAATAGTGCGGGGATGCAAAACATTTGCTCCAAAATATGACTGCACAACCACACAAATTTAATCTTAGAAAGGTGCAGTTAACAATTAGGAATAACTTTAAAGGCCTAAGAAGAGTCATAAAATATACCATTTCCCATGCCTCTTGATAGGATAATGTCCTTAGTATCACAGCCTCACTAACTGCAGGAAAATAAAAAAAGAAAGAAATACAAGAAAAGAAGGAAACATTAGCATTCCACCCAACCTCAAAATTGATGTTTTCATAAAAGTTCCAAGGGTACTATCCAAAATTAGAGTTCAAGCAAAAATGAAGAGGATATCTCTTGTACAGATAGGATGTACAATGTACACTCAAAATAAAGAACAAACCTTTTCTGGGGTCTTCACTGTAAACCCCATCAACATCAGTCCAAATTGTAACTTGTCGAGCTATCAATAATGCACCCATTATAGCTGCAGAGAAGTCACTTGCATCCCGCTTCAAAGTTGTGGGAATGTTCTGAGGTGTACTAGCAATGAGACCAGTTGCAACTGTTGTCTTACACGGATTTAGAGATACCATTCTTCGATTCTTCTTCCAGATTCCACAAAATCAGGATCAACTTGGTTAGAGCTGGTAGGATTTACAATAAGCACGTCTCTAGTATCCATCCATTTACAATCTATCCCACTCTGCATGAGAACATTTTTAACAGCGCTTAGGTAATTTGCTTAAGCTACAATTAACAAGAACTCAGGATTATAATAAGCAAATAAACAGTGGACCTGTCTGACAACATATGATAACATCTGAGCAGACCACAACTCTCCATGTCCTACAACAAAATCAGAAAATGATTCTGTTGCATGACCAGCTGCAATAGATTAAGTTGTTAGAGGTAGTAGAAATCCAAATATGACAAGGAAATTCACCACTGGGCTCAATACAGCTCATACGATCAAAACCTTAGAGAAATATAAAATAAAATAAATAAAATAACCTGATTATGCTTAATCCCTGCTCTGACATAAGCACACATGCTTCCATAAATAAGTATGCATGCCAGTCCCATTCACTCAACCAGTGTGTTATGAGAGAGAAAAAGAGAGAAAGAAAAGGAGAGAGAGATCTAATACCAATGTATACAGCACGAAGCAAGGCTTTAAGGTTATTAACATCATGATGTAACCGGGACAAGAAACTAGATAGATCATTCCCATCAAGAAGATCCATTGCTGTTAATCGATGCTTTTTGAGAACGGCATCAGCATCAGCAATATAAGAATCATCTCGTGATTGTGCCTTGTAGATGAGATCATACATCATATCTGTCACCTTTGACATTGCTGACACAACCACCAACTTCCCTTCTGAATCATCATTAACAATTATCTCTGCTACATTCTTGATTCTCTCAGAGCTTCCCACACAAGTACCACCAAACTTATGGACCGACCACATATCACCTTTGGGAAGGCGAACTTTTTCCTTGGTTTCATCCAGTAAAACGGCTAAAAAACAATGGATATATTACATAAATGTTCAGACTCTACTTTAGCTAAAAGTTACAAGCTTGTATATATGTGTTTAAACTAAACTGGATAACAGAGTGATTGATGTACCTTTAACTGAAGAAGAGATATGGCTTCCCCACTGAGAAACAAAATATGTCCTGAAACATAGGCCACACAAACAATTTCACTTTGTTAAAAACTCTAGATTCTAGCTTCACAAAAATCCAGTAACATCATAACCCACCCAAGGAAATGTTAAAAAGATTAGAGAGCAATGAACATGTCATACTTTATTAGCTCGAGAAGAAACATTCATATGACTTGATATTTGATTATTTAAATAACAAAATGAGTACAAGAAATGGGGAAGAAACCCTAATCATAATAAAAAGATTAGACAATAAATACAATGAATAAGAATTAAGTATGATAGGGAACCAAATGTAAACACTTCCAGATTGCTCAAAGTAGAGAGACGGTAAAATGTGTGAAAAGACATGACAACTCCAAGAGGCCATTTCCCATGTGACCAAGACACTGGCCGTATTTCAAAGTAATATCACATATGCTGAAGATTTACTAAGCTTAACTAAAATATCATCGACATGTAAGAGAAGGATGAAGAGCTTACGAGAAATAGTTAACTCTAACAATTTTAATGTGAACAAAATATAAAAATATAAGTTCTTTCCAAATACTTAAACAATAACAGGTCTTAACAATTTTTCCTTATAGGCTAGTTTCTTGCAACAATGGACCTCCATTTATAAACAGCATCTGGTACTAATGCCTTGTTATAACCAACTAACTAACCATGTATCCAATCATGCCACTTCACTTTAGAAATTGAATTCAGAGTCATAATACATTTCAACAAATCAAGAACCACTTTGTTGATAAATGGCAATTCAGAAGTGCATTTTAGCACAACAATAATAGCAACCTAATATCTTCAAGCATTTGACTATTAATGCACTTAAACGATTAATAATTCCTTATTTCCTTACTTATCTCATTGTTATAATCAAATTTATTATAAAAGAAATCTTTATATGTGAAACAACCAATAAATTAGCACTTTAATCCTAGCTCATTCAACTTTAATTTCTTCTTCATTTGCTTTTTTCTTTTCTCTTTTATTTCTCTCATTTACATTTCAACAATTTTACTGAATCAAATTAAACGCTTTATATAGTTCAAAGCTTCCCAATTCTGAATCTGAACCTCAACAAACAGAGTGAAAAATTAGAAACGAACTGGTTCATTTTCGTATAAAACAGATTATACTTGTGAGCTGAGTCTGAACTGAAGCAATCATTATTTACTTGACAACAAGGATTAATTTTCAACAACTAAAACAGCGCAATTCTAAGTTAACAAAAACATTAATCACTCATAGAATATTGGAATATTCCATTTTCTCAGAACCAAACAGAAAACAAAATCCAAGAAAATACCTGACAGGTGAAGGAGAAAGAAGAGGCAAAGCCGAGAATCGAGAAGAAGAGATGATCTTCTTCTTCTTCTTAGGCTTGCTGTCATGAGACAATGTAGTTGAAGAGAGAATGAGCAATGTGGTAGAGATCGAAGAAGAGAACGCCATGGGAGAGCGAATGAGTGATTTTTTGTAACTCTTCTTTCTTTGTTTTGTATTTGCTCTGTGTATTTTTATTTGGCGGCTTTCAGAATCTTTTTGTACATTTATGATAGTGATTGATGAGTAAACTTAAGGGACTGAATTGGACAAGGAGACATTCAATAATAAATTTTAAAGATTTTACCGAACTAAAGAGTTATTAGATTTTCATAAGGGACTGTATTGGACAAGGAGACATTCAATAATAAATTTTAAAGATTATTTTAAAAATTTGACACACGAAAATAGATTTTCAAATAAAGAAAAATTATTTTTTCGAAAAGTGATATTTTTAAAAGTAATTAACTGTATATTTATATTTGATAAAATATAATTTAAAAATTATTTATAAACTTATAAGAGTATTTTTGTTAATTAATTTTTTAAAATTAGTTACGCGTTTAATTTAAAATTCAATTTTTTTAAAAACTCCAATTTCTAATTTATCCAAATAGTTGAATTTTAGTTATTTAAATAATTATTTTTATTAATTTTGATATTTACCAAACACTATAAACTGAACCAAAATCAGTTTCTTACCCAAAAAAATTGCTTTTTTCTTTTCATAAACTGTGTCAAACGGACACTAAAACCATATTTAGTTTAGCTGATTTGTTACGGCTAGCTAAACTAATTATTATAAATATTTAATAAAATATTAATATTTATTTTTTTATTTAATTATTATTTTTAAAAAATAATTTAATTTTTTATTTAAATAAATAATTTTTTTTTAAAATTTTAAATTAAAATTTTTATAAATAATATATGTTTAACTATTTAACAGCTAATTAATAGCTAATTATTATTAGTAACTAAACGTATATGATATAAATATTAAAAATAAAAAAACTAATAGATATATCAAAAAATTTATAAAAATAATTAGGTATTTAAAAGTCATTGGCTTTTATAATTAATAAATTTTCGTATATTTTTTTATATAATTTATGAATGAAAATGTGTTTAAAAGTCTTTCACTTTCTTTTAACTTACTTTTTTTTATAAGTGAAATAAATTTCATCTAACAAAAAAAAAATTCAATATTTCATTGAGATTTTTTTTAATGTTATATGTGTTTTTTTATTCATTATTTTTTATATTGTTTATGTTTTTTTTTTTTTTTTTTATGTATTGAGATTTTTTTTTCATATTTTTCTTTTTCTTTTATTCATTGAAATTTTTTTATATTATTCATATTTTTATTGTTTCCGTTGAACTTATTAAAATGATTTATTCATTCTTTTCTTTTAATTTTGAAATTGTAAAAATTAATTTTATTTTTGTTGTCTATCTTTAACTTTTACATTTTAACTTGGTATTTGAATTGTATAATATTACTTAATTTATAACTCATACTATTATTTATTATTTTAAATATTTATTTTTATTAAATGAGAAATATAAATTTATTATATTTGTATAAAATGAATATTAGAAATCAATGAAAGTATATTAATATCTATAAAAGTCTATCAATCAATGTTTATAAAAAAAATTTAAAATAAAGTTTTTGAAAGTTATTTATAAATTTATAAATTCAGCAAAAATCATTAAAAATTTATAAACTCTGCAAAAGTTATTTATTTAAAAAAAAATTATAAATATTTCTAAAATTTTTAATTGAATATACCATTAATGCTAATTAAAAATAATATCATTTTGTGGCTTTGGAGGAGGCAAAAGGCAAATTTTTATTCCTACTCTTTCAAAATGTGTCTTTAATGTAAATGTACAAAAAAATTAAATTATTGTTTTAATAAAAATATGTAAAATTATTAAATACTAAGTATAAGTAATAAAAATAAAGATAAAATTTTAGAAAAATAATTAATGTCTTCTTAAATTTTAAAACACAATAAATAAAAATAAAACTATTTTTAAAGTGATAGATATTTTAAATCTGAAAAAATAATAAAAAATATAATTAACTATAGTTAAAGATGGTAATTAAATCATTTTTGGATTCGAATCATTTTAGTGTAGTCTTTATATATATATATATATATATATATATATATATATATATATATATATATATATATATAATTACCATAGATTATGTTTAGATTTCGTATTTTAAAATATAATAATAAAAATAAATATTATAATTTTAAAATATCACATATAAAATTTAAGTAAAATAAATACAGAATATTTAATATACACTGTTATAAAGCTTGTTACAATAAATGCAAATGTTACATAAAAGTTAAGGTACGGGTAAATTACAAATTAATCTCAAAATTTTGATCTTAATAATAATAAAAATAAATATTATAATTTTAAAATATCACATATAAAATTTAAGTAAAATAAATATAGAATATTTAATATACACTGTTATAAAACTTGTTACAACAAGTACAAATGTTATCTAAAAGTTAAGGTAAGGGCAAATTATAAATTAGCCTCTAAATTTTGATCTCAATAATGAATTGATTCCTCTATTTGGTGAAATGTATTTCATGGTTTATTTATTTTGACACCATCAAACTTAATTGTCCTTCCATCCAAATTTTCAGCATTTTCTATTAAATTCAAGTGAAATGACTAAAAGGGGCATGCTGACGTGTAAATGAATGATGAGAGAGGTAAAATGGCAGTTTTTGGTGCTTCTTACTTCGAAATTTCAAAAAGCCAAAAGAAAAAACATCTTCAACTCTCTTCCTATGTAACTTTCTTCTTCCTATTCTGTTCGATTAAATTTAGGGTTTAAAAATCGGCATTTTCACTAAAATAAAGATAATAGAAGGCTTGGAATGAAATCTATCATGAGGAGCGTATCTGGCTATGTATTTTATCGTTCACTATCATCCTCTGTCACTCTCTTCTTTTTATTATGTTCGATGCAATGTAGGGTATAAAATTCAAAATTTGTTCCTGATATGAAGATAAAAAGAAGGCTAGGAATGAATATTATCATTCGGTTCGTATTTAGGCTGTGCATATTACTGTGTTTTTTTTTTGGGTTTTTGTTAAAAATTGAAAATTGAACATTATATACTATGTGATGAGTGTAAATTTTGTATGTAGTAGTTTTAGTTAAACACATACTAAGAAGAGTGTAATGTATAATACAAACTTAAGGTTAGGTTAGGGTTTAGTTTAGGATCCAGAGTTTTTACCCAATTACGGAAAATAAGGCAAATTTTTATGAATTTATGTTTTTAAGTAAGAAATAAATATCAATTTTTATGAATTTGTGTATATGATGAATAGTATGTTGCAAATGTATTAACGAAAATATGTTCAATAACTAATT
Source organism: Aleurites moluccanus (assembly GCA_948193065.1). Taxonomy (NCBI): domain Eukaryota; kingdom Viridiplantae; phylum Streptophyta; class Magnoliopsida; order Malpighiales; family Euphorbiaceae; genus Aleurites; species Aleurites moluccanus. The sequence continues at coordinate 29,968 of CANXYC010983784.1, forward strand.
ATGTTGCTATTTTAATACTTTGTAGATGGATTTATCTGAATATTATACCTTAAATTTCAAATACTTTAATGAGGAGGCTGTGATGTATATTGATCCGGACAGATTCAACTGCATGGAGTTAGTAGAAGCAGTCTACAAAGCATTTCTAATTAGGATTGACTTTGTAGAACTAATATGTGGTGTGAACATCAAAATTGAGAATGATAATGATATCATCTTTATGTTTGAGATGTTCAAGGACACTACAAAAGTACATTTCAAGGTATATGAGATTCAACCCATTGGACATGAAGAAGTCAATACAACAATTGAGGAACTACTTCGATTAACATATAATGAGGCTGTGGGTTAGGATGTTAATAGGAATGTTGGTAAGGCTGTGGATAAAAATTTAGAAAGCATATTTTTAAATAAGTATTATTTTTTTAATATATATAATACATAATATAAATAAGGTTTATAATTTGGTTTGGTTTACTAAATAGAAAATTGAAACCCAACTGTAAAACTGAATTTTACAAAAACTAAAAACCAAACTATTTTTTGTTAAGAGTTAAATTGAACTAAACCGCCTAACCCAGTTTAGTTCGATTCAATTTGGCCTTTCAATCCTTTGGTGCTTCCTCATAATAGGATTTTCTGATGTAGTATCTACTCTATTTGTTTGTAACAAATTATTATAATTTTAATAAATTTTAATAAATGCATCATTTTAGTTTTATACAGGTACTTTTTCTTTGATTGGCTTATTATGTATGTCTACTTCTGACTTGTATATATTATGACCATATATTGAGCTTGACTTATTTTGTGATTGTTTCTGGCTCACTGATTGTGTGCCTTGCAGGTCTTACCATCTAGCCTTTGTCGAAGTGAAGGTTCCTACCTTTTCTAAGTCTTAGACTGGTTGCATGCCATGTTGCTTGTGCTCTTGAAGGCTATTTAAGTTTACATCACTCAATTGGGTCTTATTAGTTCTTTTATGACATTTTTCGGGCCGCTATGGTCATATTGTAGCTATAATCGTCCAGATATGTCACATCCCAAAATTGGAGATGTGACTGTCCTAAGGCATGGGTAGGTTTAAGGCCATCAAAAATCCGTAGAACACACCAATCTAATCTGTCGCAATAATAAACAATTATCTATATCCATTATAACACCTCAGCCTAGCTTAAACCTAACCCTTATAGAGACTTTCGGGGGGAGATTTTTACTTTCTTTTTAATGTGTTGTTAATATGTATTTATGCATGAAATTGATGATTATGCATATTATTTGAATTAGGTTTAGGCATAGAAGTGGTCTAGAGGCTGCTAGGATTTAATTGGGAAATTTTGAATTTTTGGTGAACTGGAGGCAAAATGATCATTTTTCGTCCGTCGGAATTTTATGAATTTAATATCATATTTAAAAGGAGAAAAGAATTTAAAGACTTGAAAATGGCCTTATTTAATTTATTTGAGTATTAAATAAAGAAATAATCCTAGTTGAAAAATATTTATCGGCACGTTGCACGATTTCGGTGTTTCGGATGCATTATGGGAATTTTGGTCATTTCCTTTATAATATGGAGTTACTAAGTGTGTGCAACCTTATGGTATTAGTTTAGGCTTGATTAAATCTAACTGTTGGATGAAATGATGAAAAATTGGATGGATAGATGAGTAGGTTGCAAAGTTGCTATTCTAAGCTCAAAGTATGGGATTATTGCTTTTGTTTTTGGATTTGGTGTGCCAAATGTATGTGTTACCTATCTTGCTTGAATTTGGATGAACCGATGGCATGAAAGTAAGAAGAATGGATGGTTGGATGACTAGGTTTCACCAAACTTACCATAGAACCTAAACCATTGGATCATATCTTTTTGGTTGGATAAATTTTTCCCACCAACATCATTTTTCTTCTTCTTCCTTAAGGAAATTCAGCCATAACCATTTCTTTTCTTCCTTAAATTTCGGCCAAACCACCAAATTTCATACCGTAATATTTTCTTTCCATTTTTGATGGAAATAGAAACAATTCACCATCCTAAACACTAATCCAAGCTTTAAATTCAAAGAAAAATCCATTAAAGCCACCATTTAATTCAAAGAAGTTTTGAAGCAAAGTTTGGTAAGTTGATGGTTTTTTGAATTCTTTTGTTATAGAATTGTTTATTTAGTTGTTCTTGTTATTAATTATGGTTTAGATGTTATTTTGCATAGTTGAAATACAAATTGGAACATTGAAGCCCTAATAGGCATATCTTAAGTTTAAAGTGTGCTTTGATGATTTTATTGCTTTTAATGGTGTTTATGCATTATATATGATATGAATTTGAGGTTGAATGGAAGAAATAAACGCATTTGGTTAGGAATTCCTTTTGGCCGAATTCATACAGGTTTAGGGTTTGGTGTGCTTTTGGTTGGTTTAGGTGTTTAATGGTTGAAATGAGTGGTATTTGATGCATATGTGATGAATTGATGATTGAATACTAGAAAAGAAATCAATTGCAAAGGATGTTGGTTTGGCCGAATTGAATGAAGTAGGATGGAGAAGTGTAATTTGATGTTAATTAGGTTTAGATGGATGAATGTTATTAGTTTAAGGTTTATAGATGTGGTTAGATAGAATGGTATTGTTAAATTGATGAATA
>CANXYC010983972.1:0-10845 GCA_948193065.1 Aleurites moluccanus
GATTTTTCTTAGATTGTTTAAGCTATATTAAGCTTATTTGTGTATGCATGCCATATAGTATAGTTTATGGGTTCTTCGCGGTACTGGTAGCATAAGCATCACCCGTACCCTAGGACCGTCATGGCTCCTAAGTTGGGCTGTGACATTAACCCTCTTCTCATAATAGTCAATAACTATACGATGTGTCATTAGCCAATCCATACCAAGTATCATATCAAGCTCTAACATAAGCAGTTCTATCATATCAGCACCCAAAATATTATCATTAATCTCAATCACACAACCTGGGTAATAATAATTCACTTCTACACTTTTCCTATAAGTGTAGCTATCTCTAGATGCACACTCAATAATTGCTTCTCTTTATTAAACTTAAGTGCAAACATTGGGGAAACAAATAAATGTGTAGCACCAGAGTCAAACAATGCATCAGTAATCTCATTCTGTATTAAAATAGTACCTATAAACACATTATTATATCTCTGTGCCTCCTAAGTGTTCACAGCAAAAACTTACCCCTGCCCTCTACCTGTTGGGCCCTGATTGTTGCTCGGTGCCTGCCCTTTGCCTCTGCTCCTACTAGGAGCCTCTCTCTGAATAGTAGGCTGGGACACTGATGCTGATGGTTGCTGATCACCCCACAAAGGATATTTGCTGATGAAATGACCATGCTACCCACATTTCAGGCAGGCACCTGTCAATCGTCGACATTCCCCTCCGTGCCTTCTACCATAAAAACTGTAAATTGGCACACTGGGTATCTGTGTAGCAGGTCTAGAAGAACCCTAAGAATAAACTGGTGCTGACTACACTGGAGTTCCCCTACTCTGTGTCCTCCTCCTTTGACTACCAAACGAAGGTCTCTGATTAAATCTGGGCACTGGCTCAATCTGTCTAGGCTGGGAGCTGCTCTTCCCTCTCCTGTCCTGTGATCCAGGTCCTCCCTTCCTTTTATGATCCCTCTTACCTCTCTCTGACTTGTACTTTTCTTTCATCTAATTAGCCTTATCAATGATAGTAGTCAGAGATGTGAATTCTATAGCAAGTAGGGCATTATAAAGTGAGGCATGCAAACCCCTCATGAAATATGCCTCAGTAGGAGCTATCTGTGTAGCATATCTGCTCAATCTGATAAACTTCTCAGCATACTCCTTAATTGTCCTACTACCCTGATCAAGCTGCTCAAACTATAATTAGATTCCTGGCTTTCACCCCTTTTGTCAAAAACTCATCAATCAGCCCCCGTCTAAACTCTGCCCAATTAGGAGGATGATCACCATACAATATGGGTTCCATACGTCTAGAAAACCATGTCCAAGCTTTCCCCTTCAGTAACAAACCCACTAGCTCAACTACTATGATATTTGAATAAGGTAGTCTCGTAACTACCTTCTCAACCTGCTCAAGGAAATCAATTGGCTCATCACCTTTGTCACCCCTGAACTCTGGCAGATTAAGCTTCAGAAAGCTAAACATAGATACTCCGCCCTCATCAATAACTTGGCGGGCTCCCTGTACAATAAGCTCTCCAGGAACTACAGCTGGCTACACAGGAGCTGGAGCAAAAACCGCAGGAGCAACAGAAACTGGTGTTGCTGCTGCTGCTGCTGGTGGCGGCATATTTTGTCATTCTCGCCTCAATTCTACTAACTCCCAACGTAATTCCATCATCCCCTGCATCATCTCCATCCTTCAGGGGTCATCACTCCTCTCTGTCACCTCTGTTGTCCGTTGAGATTTGGACGGTCCCTTTGATAATTCCCTGACAAGAGACTCATTAGAGGCTACCTCTACCTCTTTAGTATCCCTATCTCTGTCGTCGAACATCTCTATCAACTGCCAGAAAACAGAACACGTACTCAGTACATTACAGAAATGCATAATACTTATACAGACTTGACGAATACAACAAAAGACGATACAAGAATTCCTATGCTCCATGATTTACTTAACTCTATCCATACTGTACCTAGTTACTATTCCTTTGTAACCTAGTTACTATTCATCTATAATCTGCTCTAATACCACCTCTGTCTCATCCTGATTTCAGAACATAACAGTCCTAGGATGCAGGAGATGTTAGAGAAGACCGGCACCCGTAGAACCCAATATCACATACTAATCACAATTATTATCAATTTATTATTCAATTTCTTAGTTACTATTCATTCTGGCATTCTGTAATTCATTCTGCAATTTACTGTATTTACCATCTTATCATGACAATTCATTAATTATACTCCATAATATGTCATACATACATGTTCATAAACTAACTATACCATTTTACAGCCCATAGAGCAGCTAAAATATTAACATACAAAATACAGTGTTTTAAATAATTACATTGTCGCTCAAGTAGCAGAAATCCATAGAGATATCAACATATAGGATTCTGCCTCCTACTCTGCACCTAGAAAAGGAAACAATGAAAGGGTGAGTATATAAGATACTCAGTGAATCTAATATGCATCGATCATAAACAAGAATTAGAACATCAATAGATGATAAGTAGATGAACCAATAATATCAGTTTGCTCAAGAATGTTAGAATATAGTATCAAATTACAGTAGATGATTGTAGAAGTAATAATCAGATCAATGAAAAATATATCACATAGATAAGATAGATGAAGGGCCATGAAATTCATATCACATGTATCAACCATATATCAATATACATAAGACTGATAAAGTCTTATGGCTAGGACTGCTAAACCTTCTTGGCTAGGGTATCATTATATAATGTGCACATTGCCGACAGCATGTACCCACTACCCTATCGGAGAGGCAACTCTGTCAAATCATATTTGAGTCATAATAGGTGTAGAACAAGTCAATAGATACTATTAAACAACAATGGCATCACCAAGTATCAATAACTCAATATCAATCAAATCAAGTTGTAATTTAAACAATGGATTAGTAATAATAAGTAGATATACAATAGCAATAGGTTTGGCAATTAACAATGGGATGGAATATAGGTTGGTCATACATGAACAAAAAGATGGCACAATTGGCATGCCAATGTCACTGGCGATGATGGCATTCAAATGGTAGGTCTATGGATGAAACAAGTGATAGGCCTATGACAAAATGAACTAGACATTTCATCAAACACTTGGTGTGTAATAAAGAATGGACAAATTGGTTAGGTTATGGTGTAACATTGACATTGCCTATACAATCAACAAATATCTCACATTGTATGCAACATAATAAACATTAATTTGCTAACAATAAACACAATTAAAAGGATCAAAATGGTATGGAATTCCAAAGGAAAAACAAGCAAAATTCAAGGCAATGAATAGTGTCAAGCATTCGGCCAAAATGGAGGTTTCATGGTAGGTTTCCAATCAACATTTTAACATATAAGGCATGCTATTTGATGCATATTAAACTCATCTAGCACTCCAAACAAGCCACCAAAATTGATTTGCCACCAAGTTCCTCAAAGTAGGCAAAAATAGCAATCTTCCTTAATATGATTTTCTACGTCAAACCAATCACAAATAATCCATCCATTAGCTTCCAATCAATATATTCTAAGCTTAATTAACATAAAATAACACTAAATCAAATATTCCAATCATACAACTTAGGTTTAGGGTTTCAAATTGGGGAAAAGTCTCCAAATGCATCAATTGATGTAATTAATCACAAAACCTATCTAATTCATTATCTAATACTCCTAAATCAAACATTAAATTAAACAAATCAACTTGTTACCTTGTGCGAGTGATCCACCCAAAATCCCTTAACCAATGGTTCTTTAATTTCTTTAAGTTTCCAAGCAAATCAAGGTTAGAAATCAATGAATCAAAGATGATTTTCAAGTTTTCTTTAGGTTTTCTTTAAGAAATTTGCATGAAATATGGTAGGAGGAAGCTTAGGTGTTTCGGCCAAGGCTAGGAAGAAGAAGAAAAATGGCTAAAATTTTCCTAAGGCATGCTTATATACTAAGTTAGAATGACAAATTACATATAGGTCCTTAAACTTTCTAATAATCATACTTTTACCAATTTTTCCTTCTGTAATTTATTTTGACAATTCTGTTAAGATTTAGATTTCAAATTGTGAATTCAAATAGCTTATTTTTATCTGTACTTTATTATAAAAATAGTTCCAGAGCTATTATGAAACTCAGACAGTTAATTTCCCACTATACCCCTAAAGTTCCACTTATTTATGATTTTGCCATTACTTACTTTTTCAGTGTTTCTAAACATTTTTCACCTCTTTCTTTTCACCATAATTACACATATAATTATATGATTCTTTGTTCCCTGGTCTAAATCAGAAATTCATCTGTCCACCGGACTATTATTTCTCCAAGCAGTGTTATTAACACCAACATTTTCCGGGATAGTAGCACAAATGCATTCTAACTGTGTTTCAAAAATTTTCTTTAGTTATTTTGATGATCCCAAACCAATAACTGATTATGTTATTGTTCAATCATGGTTGCAATTCCTAGGGTATTACAGCAGATAACAAATAATATCAATCTGCTCAACAATATCTAAATATAGGTTCAAAATACAATAGATGACTATAGAATCAATAACCAGGTTAATGGAAAATATATCACATGGATAAGATAGATGTAGGGCCATGAAACTCATATCACATGTATCCATCATGTATCAATAAACATAAGACTGATCAGGTCTTATGGCTAGGACAGTTAACCTTTCCCAGCAAGGGTATCATTATACAATATGCACATTGTCGACGGTATGTACCTACTATTCCGTCGGAGAGGTAGCTCTGTCAAATCTCATCGGAGTCAATAAAAGCATGGAACAAATCAATAGATATCAGTATATAATAACAATCTCATCAAGTAGCAATAGCTCGTGAAGGATCAAACGAGACTGCGATTTAGCAATAGATAAGCAATAGATGAATCAATAAACATTAATATTATGATTAGCAATTAACAATGTGTCACGACCCCATTTCGGATCACGACGGTCCTAGGATGCAGGAGATGCCAATGGCGATCGGTACCCGTAGAACCCAGTATCACATGCAAAATCTATAACCATCAATTAATTAATCCATTTACTTAGTTATTATTCATTCTGCAATTTAGTAAACTGTCTGAAATTTTATGTTGTTGGCTATAACATCCATCATCACATATCATATTAATACTCATATATCATATAACATCATACAAATATGTTCATAGCCTAACTAACCCATACATACCCCATGGAGCTGCTAGATTATGAACATCAAAATACAGTATTTAATGTAATTACATTACTAACAAAAGATTGCAGAAATCCACAGAGTGTCTGAAATTGGGATTCTGCTATCTACTCAGCACCTGAAATGGGAGACAATGAAAAGACTGAGTATATAAGATACTCAGTGAATCTAATATGCATCGCCAATGAATATGGTTTGGATCAATCACAAATGGTAACAGAAGAAACAATGATGTCAATATGTCAATATAATCAGTTTACAGAATCAATAACAGGTGATGACAGAATGGTCAATAGATATATCAAAAGAATGTTATAATATGGTAAGATAGATAAAGGGCCAGAACGGTACAGACTATGTGTAAACATACAGTCAATCTCATATCAGTAAACATAAGACTGATCAGGTCTTATGGCTAGGACCAGTAACCCTTCCCAGTTAGGGCATCAGTAAACAATGTGCACATTGCCGACAGTATGTACCCAATACCCTATCGGAGCGGCAGCTCTGTCAAGCCATATTAGGGTCAATATAAGAGTGAAACATATCATTAGATACCATTACGCAACAATGATATCACCAATAGTAATTATCTCAATATCAATCAATTCAGGTAACAATTCAATCAACAGAATAGCGATAAGCAATAGATAAGCAAAGGTAATTGGTTTGGTAAACAACAAAGTTATGGAACAAAAATTGGTTATACATAGGTAATCGGTAGGCACAATTAGCATGCCAACATCGCTGGCGACAATGGCATTCAAATTGGTAGGCCTATGGATGAAGGAATGATAGGCCAATGGCAAAACAACTAGGCATTTTATCAAACACATGGTGGGCATAATAAGCCAAGCCATTAGGTTAGGTTTTGGTGCAAAGTTGGCATTGCCCATTCAATCAACAACAAAGTCACAATCAAGGTATCACAATAGGCAACAATTTTACAACAATAAACAACATTCAAAGGATCAAATGAACATGTGAAACAAGGAGAAACAAAGCAAAATTTCAAATGGTGAATAGTAAAGGGTGGTCCGGCCAAACATGGATTTTTATATATGATTTCCAATTTCAATTTCAATGCATTAGACATGTTAAATGATGCATATAAGACTCACCTAGCACTCCAAATTGGTTTGGAAAATTGATTTTTCACCAAATACTTCAAAGGAGACAATATGCACAACTTGTGAAATCTTGATTGTCTACACCAAACCAATCACAAATTAATCATCCATTAGCCTCCAATTAACATATTCTAAGCTTAACTAACATAACTAACACTAAATCATCAAACCAAAACAAATTTGAAATGAGGGAAAATCCAACCAATGCATCAATTGATGCAATTAACCATAAAACCCATCTAATTCATCATCTAATACACTTAATTAGTTTATTTAATCAAAGAAATCAACATGTTACCTTAGATCAAAGTCCTAGCCGAAATCCTCTTTGAATTTGTTCTTGATTTGCTTTGAACTTCCAAGTGAAATTTGGATGGGAAATGGAAGAACTAAGATAGATTTTATATTTTCTTTAGATTTTCTCTTGAAAGCTATCTTGAAAATGGAGGGAGATTGGCAATAGGTGGTTCAGCCACCATGTGGGAAAAGAAGAAGATGATGCAAAATGATTCTAAGGCATTCTTAAATATTAAGTCAAATTGACAAATTATACTTTGGTCCTTAAACATTCAAGTATTCATACTTTGACCCCAATTTCTTTTATAATTTATTCTGACAATTCTGTTAAGAATTAGATTTCAAAGTGGTGATTCAAAAGGCTTATTTTTATTTATACTTATTCATAAAAATAGTTTTAGAGCCATTCTGAAACTCAGACAGATCAATTTTTACTATACCCCTTAAAGTTCCATTTATTTATAGTTTTGCCATCACTTACTTTTTCGGTGTTCCTAAACATTTTTCTCCTCTTTCTTTTTACCATAATTACACATACATTTATGTGATCCTTTACCCCTAGACAGAATTAGAAATTCAACTGTTGCCCAGACTGCTATTTTCTCGGTAGTGTTTCTGACACCGATGATTTTCGAAAAAGTTCTACAGTTGATTTCTAACTGTGTCTCTAAAATTATTTCCAATCATTTCAATGCTTTTAAACCATAAACTGAGAATTAAATCATGCATACAATATATGATTTCCTAGGGTATTACACAATGGGATGAATCAAAAGTTGGACAAAACAAGTCAAGAAGTTGTCTCAATTGGCATGCCAATGTCGCTGGCAACGATGGCATTCAAATGGTAGGCCTATGGAAGAAATCAATGGTAGGCCTATGGATTTTGAACTAGGCATTTCATCGAACACTTAGTGTGCAACAAAGAATGAACAAATTGGCTAGGTTATGGTGCAACATTGACATTGCCCATCCTATCAACAATCATCTCATATTGTAGGCAACACAACAAACATTAATTTGCCAATAATAAATACAATTAAAGGAACCAAAATGGCATGTGAAACATGAAGAAAAACAAAGCAAAAACAATGGTATGAATAGTAAAGTGAGGGTCGGCCAACATGGTGCTTTTGGAGGAGGTTTCCAATCAACAATTCAAGACTTTAGGCATGTTAAATTATGCATATTAAACTCACCTCACACTCCAAATAAGCTAGCAAAATTGTTTTTCCACCAAAACCCTTATAAGAGGCAAAATGGGCAATTTTCCACTTCTTTATTTTCTACACCAAATCAACCATAAATAATTCATCCATTAGCCTCTAATTAATATATTCTAAGATTAATTAACATTAACTAACACTAAATCGAATAGCCAAAAACAACTTCAACCTAGGGTTTCAAATTGGGGAAAACTATTCAAATGCATCAATTGATGCAATTAAACACTAAACCCATTTATTTTATCATCGAATACTCATAAGTCAATCATTAAACTAAACAAATCACTTCCTTACCTTGGTGTGAATATCCAACTGAAATCCTTTACGGCTTGGTTCTTGAAATTTTTTGATTTTCCAAGTGATTCAAGGTTGGAAATCAATGAATCAAAAGTTAATTCAAGGTTTTCTTTAGGTTTTTCTTAAGATTTTGCATGAAATTTTGGTGGAGAAAAGCTATGGAATTTCATCCAACATGAAGAAGAAGGAGAAAAATGGCCAACAATTTTTCTAAGGCATGCTTATGTACTAAGTTAAAATGGCAAATTACATTTGTGTCCTTAAACTTTCCAATATTCATACTTTGACCCCATCTTATTCTGTAATTTATTTTGACAATTCTGTTGAGAATTAGATTTAAAAGTGGGAACTAAAATAGATTATTTTTATCTATACTTTATTATAAAAATAGTTTGAGAACTAATCTGAAACTCAGACAGTTGATTTCCCACTATACCCCTAAAGTTCCACTTATTTATGATTTTACCATTACTTAAATTTTCAGTGTTCCTAAATATTTTTCACCTCTTTCTTTTCACCATAATTCCACATATAAATATATGATTCTTTATCCTCTGGTCTGAATCAAAAATTTATCTGTCGACCGGACTGCTATTTCACCGGGAAGTGTTATTAATACCAACATTTTCCGAGACAATATCTCAAATGCATTCTAACTGTGTTTCAAAAATTATTCTTAGTTATTTCGATATTCCCAGACTAATAACTGCTTATGTTATTGTGTTCTTATGGTAATTTTCTAGGGTATTACATGCTGTTCCATTTTGAAATGTGCCTACATATCCCTTTGAATGGGAATAAAAATCTGACAAAGGGATTTTTGGTCTATTTGAAAAATGAATTTGGCTTTTGGTCAAATTTAAATCAAGGTTGTGGATCAGACCCATCACTTGATCCACATATTGAAATAAAGATCATAATCCTAGAAAAATACATTTTATATCTTTCGTACAGACTAGGATGGTCAGAGTACTTTGTCAAACTAGAATTTTGTCTTTTCTATTTTGGGCGGCTCAAAGCTAGATTGGTTGCTTGATCTTCGCTAAATTAATCTAGGGAAGATTAATTTAGGGCACTATTGGCAGTCTTCAAATTTTCGGACTCTTCAAAATCTAAAGAAGACTTTGAAGAGGCTGTTTTGGACTTAGGGAAGGCAAAACCTAGAGAGAATTGTTTTGGAGGGAGAGGATAGTGCTTCTTGAGGAAATTTCAACTCAATAGCTTAGTGTGTTGCAAATGAGAGGGTGAGGTACTGTTTATAGATGCCTAAAGGGTATTTCGGTCATTTGATTCAGACCAGATCTAGCGGTGGCATCAGAGTGCTTTGGCGGCTGACACCAGACACATTGGTGTCACAAGGAGCTGAAAATGGCAGCAACTACGGAGTCACTAGTGAATCTGCTAGCAAGTGAGGCTAAATCTGCCAGCAAGTGAGGCTGAATCTGCCAGTGTGTTTAGTCTCAGACACCAGACACAATAGCAGATCCACCATATATGTGTAACACCCCAGCAGATAGTACAGTAGACAATTAGAGGAAGTGGATCCCAATAATGGACATAATGGTAATTTATGAATGGATAGGTTAAATTAGTACCAAGGTATCCAGAGGACATTCAATGACACAAAAGAATTTTACAATGTTAATAGTGAAATTTTACAATATTTTAAGAAATTCTTACAAAAATTAATTATGGATATCTAGAATTAAAATTCTAAAGTATTGAGGAAAAATAGTTTGAGATTCAATATGAAGTCAAATAGACAAATGGATAGTGAAGATAATGGAAGTGATAAGAAAATTTGATTTTTGGAGGAATTGTCGGTAGATGGTTTTTAATTAATTTTTGAGATTTAATTTATTCAAATTTCTTTTGTAAGATTTAATTTAGATGGATTGTGGATTTATTAAAAATAAATTGAAGTATATATGATATTTAAGGTGAGTGAAAATGGATATAGAATAAGAGAAGAATTAAGGGATGTAATTTGTCGGTTTTCAGAGTTTTGCCGAAATGAGTTTTGTATAAAAATTCTATGGCTATAGAAGTTACATTATTAAGTTAAATTGAGATATGGGCAATTATAATTAAGAAAAAATATGGGCAAAATATGCAATTATCAAAAGTTGTGGGATACACCAATAAAATATCAATTTTATCATCAAAAATTCTAGAGGAAACTTGATGAGTTAACTGGCCAAGTGAGTAAATGGAGTGATATTTGATTAAAGATTATTATGTGTTCAAATAGAAAATAAACATTTGGCAATTCTAGAAAATTCCATAATTTTCTATATTTTTTTTTTTTTGTCTAATATGTTTGGAATATATAAAAGAAAAGGAAAAGGATAGCTATTGGGAGAGAGACCAAACCACTAAGGAGAAGATGCCTAAAAAAATTGTTCCAATCCTTCCAAAGAAATTAACCAAAACTATATAGGAAGTAATGAGAGAAAGAAGAGTGAAGAAGGAAGGTTGATGGAAATTGTGTCCAACTATTTTTGTAACACCCTAGCTTAAGGGCTTATAACATAAGCTTAAAGGGGCAAACCTAAGAGGATTCTGTGTTTGCTTATATGTTATGTATGATGCATGTTATTGCTTAAATTGAATGAATATGCATGTTTTAGACAATTTTACACATGTAAAAGTACATCAAAGGTTGTTAG
>CANXYC010983995.1:0-10013 GCA_948193065.1 Aleurites moluccanus
CACTTTAAAGCTAAGGTATTCCTATTAGGGTTCAAACTTCCAATATGCATTTCAACCATTAAAATTGAAAATTAAACCATAAATATTAACAACCTAATCCATATAAACATTTCTATAATAATAAAACTCAAAAACCAACAACTTACCCAAAGTTCTTCACAACTTTAAATGGAGGTTTGGTGGCTTTAATGGAGTTTTGTTTGAATTCTAACTTTGGATTAGTGTTTAGGATGAAGAATACTAACTATTTGTATCAATAAATGGAAGAAAATATCAAAGGTTGAAGGGTGGGTATTTGGCCGAACCAAGCTAGAGGTTTTGGTGTTTAATGGCTGAAATTTTTGCTTAAGGAAGAAGAAGAAGTTGGTTTTTATCCATTTACTTTAGACATGATCCAATGGTTTAGGTTCGATAGTAATCTTTGTGAAACCTATCAATCCAACCATCCATTCTTCTTACTTTAATCCTATTGGTTCATCCAAAGTCATCTTAAATAGGTTACACATACATCTAACACACCAAATCACAAACCAAAGGCAATGATTCCATACATTGAGCTTAGGTTAGCAACTTTGCAACCTACTCATCTAACCATCTAATTTAAAGTCATTTGATCTAACGGTCGGATTTAATCAAGCCTAAACTAATACCATATGGTTGCACACACTTGATAACTCCATATTATAAAGGAAATGACCAAAATACCCCTAGTGCAACCGAAACACCGAAATCGCGCTACGTGCCATAACGATTTTTCTACCGGGATTATTTCTTAAACTACTGCTCAAATAAATAAAATAAGGTCATTTTCAAGTCTTTAAATTATTTTCTCTCTTTAAATATGATATTAAATCCATAAAATTCCGACGAGCGAAAAAGACCATTTTGCCCCCAGTTCATCAAAAACTCAAAATTTACCGATTAAGTCATAGCAGCCTCTGGACTATTCCTATGCCTAAAACTAATTCAAATAACATGCATAAATACCAATTCCATGCATAAATACATATTAACATCACAATATAAAGAAATCAAAAATCTCCCCCCGAAGATCTCTATATAGGATAGGTTCAGGCTAGGCTGAGGTGTTACATGAAACCTAGCCATCCAACCATCCATCATTCATACTTTTATGCTATTGGTTAATCAAAGTCAACAAAGATGGATTTCACATACATTTGATACACCAAATCAATAACCAAAGCCAATAATCCTATATATTGAGCTTATGATAGCAATTGTGAAACATATTCATCTAACCATCCATTTCTTCATCATTTAATCCAATGGTTAGATTTAATCAAGAATAAAATAATTCCATAAGTTTGCATACACCATATAATTCCATATATCAAAGGAAAAGACCATTTTGCCCTTAGTTCAACCGAAGCACCTCAAGCACCTCAATTGAGCAGCTTACCGGGCACTATTTTCAATTGGGTTTATTTCTCCAACAAAACTTCAAATAAATTAAATAACATCATTTTCATTTCCTAATTTTATTTTCTATCTTCAAATATCATGTTTATTTCCATAAAACTTGAAGGGGTGTGAAATGACCATTTTACCCCCAGTTCACCAAAAATGAGTTTTTCCCGATTTCTTCCTAACAGCCTTTAAAGCACTTTTACATGCATAAAACTTTCTAAATCATGCATATTCATACAATTAAAACACAAACATGCATAATACATATCAATTTAAACAAAGAAAGAACCCTTTAGGTTTGCCTCTTAAAGTTTAAGTTCTAAGCCTTTAAGCTGGGGTGTTACACTTTTCCTATTTAGGGTTTCCTTCCAAATTTTTGATTTTCTTCCAACCTAAACATATATTTATTACCAATTAATATCAAAGAACATCTTAGGATCAAAACTAAACCAAAAGAATGGTAAAATCACTTTTCCAATATTTCTTTGAAATCTTCAAAGCTTTGATTTATTAACTTTTCTTTGTTTTTCTTTGAATCTAAGGATAGATTTGTGTTTAGAATGATGGAATTAACAAGTTTGAATCAAAAAATGAAAGAAAAAAACTTGGTTTGGTGTTGGACAATGGTGGTCGAAACTTGCTAATGGAGGAAAGAGAAAAGTTTGAATGGTAAATGGCTAAGGAAGATGAAGAGGTTGGAAAAATCAAACTAAATATCAATGGTATAATCCTATGCATTGATTCCATGATAAAAATTATGAAACCTAGCTTACTAACCATGCAATTCTTGATCTTTTCATCCAATGGTTTGATTTAAGTTAGCCTAAAATGATAACATAGGCTTGCATACACAATATAAGTCCATATTCCTTAGGAAAAGACTAAACTACACCTAGTTCGAATTAGATCCCTATCCGAGCAACTTTGTCCAAAATTATTTTCTACTGGCTTTAATCTTCTAACAATAATTCAAATGACCATTATACCACTATTTTTCATTCCTGATATTCTCTTTTATCATCAAATATGATGTTAATTTCATTAAAGACTCAAAGGGTGTGAAATGACCATTTTGCCCCCAGTTCACCAAAAACTCAATTTTACCCGATTGCTTCCTAACAGCCTTTAAACCCCCTCTATTCACACAAACACATCATATAACATGCATAAATGCCAAACTCAATCATAAACATATAATAAATCACAACATTAAAATCAAGTCAAAAATTTCCCCAAGTAACCCTTTGTGGTTCCGGTGTTACATACATTCTACCCTCCTTTAAAAAAAATTCGTCATTGAATTTAAATTCACATATACATATACATATATCTATACATACGTCAATGATCGAACAGGAAGGGATATTTGTCCTTCATGTCCTGCTCGCTTTCCCACGTGCACTCTTCATCAGCTGATTCCTCCATAGCACTTTAACCATTGGGATTTCCTTGTTCCTCAATTTCCTGACTTGTCTGTCTATAATCTCCACTAGTAGCTCCTCAAATGACAAGTCTTCATTAACCCAAATATCCTGCACCCACAATACATGTGATGGATCATACACATATTTCCTCAGTATAGAAATATGGAACACCAGATGAACATGGCTCAAACTAGGTGGAAGAGCTAATATGTAAGTCACATTGTCAATCCTATTAAGTATCTTAAATGGGCCTACAACTCTTGGTGACAGCTTCCCTTTCTTCCCAAATCTCATCACACCCCTCATCGGCGAGATCTTAAGAAAGACATGGTCACCAACTGCAAACTGCACATCCTTCCGCTTCGGATCAACATAACTCCTCTGTCTGCTGAAAACGATCCTCATCCGATCTCTAATGATAGGAACCTTTTCCATCGTCTCCTTTATCAATTTTGGTCCCTCAATCTGTCTCTCTCCTGGTTCCATCCAACATACTGGTGATCTGCATTTCCTACTATACATTGCCTTATATGGAGCCATTCCAATAGAAGAATGGTAACTGTTGTTGTAGGAAAACTCAATCAGTGGCAGATACTGATCCCAGTTACCCTTGAAGTCCAGAACAGATAATCTCAACATATCCTCCAAAGTCTGGATGATCCTCTCTCACTGTCCATCAGTCTGTGGATGGAAAGCCGTACTGAATCTCAACTGGGTACCCATAGCTTCTTGGAACTTATGCCAAAATAGAGAGGTAAACTGTGTACCCCTATCTGATATGATCATCACTGGCACTCCATGAAGCCAAACTATCTTGTCCACATACAACAATGCATACTGAGCTGCAGAGTAAGTAGACTTAACTTTCAGGAAATGAGCAGACTTCGTCAATCGATCTATAATAACTCATATGGAGTCATAACTCTGTGTAGTCCTCAGTAAATCGACCATAAAATCTATAGTAATATGCTCCCATTTCCACTCAGGCAACTCTATCTCCTGAAGCAAGCCAGACAGCTTCTGATGCTCAAACTTAACCTGCTAACAGGATAAACATGAAGAGACAAACTGAGCTACATCCCTCTTCATACCAGGCCACCAATACACATCTCTCAGATCATGGTATATCTTGGTAATCCTAGGATGTACACTATATGATGAATAATGAGCCTCTCTCATAATCTAATCCCGAAGCCCATCAATGTCTGGCACACATATCTGTTTCCCACATCTCAATACATCATTTTCTACAGTGAACTTTGTTGCCTTACCATTCAGAACATCACCCTTCAGCTTCAATAGATATGGATCTTTATCCTGTGCCACCTTAATGTCATCAATCAATAATGGCCTAAATCGAAACTGGGCTATCAGAGCCTGATTTCAATCTAGGGATCCTAAATCCAACTCTACACCCATAACTGCTAACTCCAACATCTCACGGATCAAAGGTCTCCTGACAACCGAGATGTGAGCTAGACTGCCCATAGATTTTTGGCTCAATGCATTAACTACTACATTAGCTTTGCCCGGATGGTAAAGGATCTCACAATCATAATTCCTTAGCAACTTAACCCATCTGTGTTGTCGGAGGTTCAGATCCTTCTGCCGAAGTATATACTGCAAACTCTTATGATCAGTATATATCTCGCATCTAGACCCATACAAATAATGTGTCCATATCTTTAATCCAAACACTATAGCTGCTATCTCTAAATCATGTGTCGGATAGTCTCCCTCATGCTTCTTTAACTGTCGAGAAGTATAGGCAATCACTCTTTGAAGCTGCATCAAAACACATCCCAATCCAATGCGAGAAGCATTACAATACACTGTATACTTCTCATCCTCTGATGCAATGCTAACACTGGAGCACTCGTGAGACAAGTCTTCAAAGTCTAAAAACTGTTCTCACACTCATCCGTCCACAGATATCTTTCCTACTTCCGTATCAGCTTAATCAACAGAGCTGCAATTCTGGAGAAATGCTTTACAAACCTCCTGTAGTATCCTGCCAAACTAAGGAAACTACGAATCTCTGAAACATTAGAAGGCTGAGGCCAATTTGCAACTGCTTCAACCTTCTG
This sequence comes from Aleurites moluccanus, assembly GCA_948193065.1. NCBI lineage: Eukaryota > Viridiplantae > Streptophyta > Magnoliopsida > Malpighiales > Euphorbiaceae > Aleurites > Aleurites moluccanus. The sequence continues at coordinate 4,940 of CANXYC010983995.1, forward strand.
AGGATCTACCATAATACCCTCCTCACTAATCACATGACCAAGGAAACACACTTCGGTTAGCCAGAACTGGCATTTAGACAACTTAGCATACAACTGATACTCATAAAGTGTCTGCAATATAATCCTTAGATGTTTTGTATGCTCCTCCTCACTCCTGGAATAGATAAGTATGTCATCAATGAACACTATGACAAACTTATCCAAGAATGGCTTGAACACCCTATTCATCAAATCCATAAATGCAGTAGGTGCATTAGTCAACTCGAATGGCAATACTAGAAAATCATAATATCCATACCGGGTCCTGAAAGTAGTCTTAGGTACATCACCCTTCTTGATTCTCAATTGGTGATACCCAGATCTCAAGTCAATCTTAGAGAAATGACTGGCACCTTGCAACTGATCAAATAGATCATCAATTCGTGGCAATAGATATTTGTTCTTCACTATCATGTTGTTCAGCTATCTATAATCGATGCACATTCTCAATGAGCCATCTTTCTTTCTCACAAACAAGACTGAAGCACCCCACGGGGAACTGCTTGGTCTAATAAATCCTCTATCTAATAACTCCTGCAACTACACCTTTAGCTCTCTCAACTCTATTGGTGCCATTTTATATGGAGGAATGGATATCAAATCGATGCCTGAATACACCTCAATCTCAAACTCTATCTCCCTATCAGGAAACCTGGCAACTCATCAGGGAAAACATCAGAGAATTCCCGAACCACTGATATCTGATCAATATCTACAGAAACCTTCTGTATATCAATCATATGAGCCAAGTAGGCTAAACAACCTTTCCCTATCATCCTTTTAGCCTAGATAGCAGAAACCAAACAAATCCTGAATTCCCATTGATCACCCAAGAATTCGAATTCAGGCTGCCCCTCAGGCTGAAATCTCACCCTCTTCCTATAACAATCAATAACTGCCCGGTGTGTCGTTAGCCAATCCATACCAAGGATTATATCTAGCTCTAACACAGGCAGTTCAATCAAATCAACACGCATAATATTATCATCAATCTCTATAACACAGGCAGGATAATAATAATCCATATCTACACTCCTTCTCATAGGAGTAGCTATCACTAGAGGCACACTTAACAACTGTCTCTCCTTATTCAATTTAGGTGCAAACTATGGTAAAACAAATGAGTGTGTAGCACCAGAATCAAATAAAGCATCAGCAATCTAATTCTGTATTAGAATAGTACCTGTGACCACATTGCCTAATCCCTGTGCCTCTTGAGTGTTCACAGCAAACACTCGCCCTTGGCCTCTACCTACTGGGGCCTGACCATTGCTAGATGTCTGACCTTTGCCTATGCGCCTACCAGGAGCCTCTCTTACCACATTCTGACTCATTTGTACTGTAGGCTAAGAAACCGTAGCAGATGGCTGCTGATTACCCCACAAAGGATATCTACTGATATAATGACCATGTTGCCCACACTTCAGGCAAGCACTTGGTTGTCTATAACATTTCCCTCCATGCCTCCTGCCACAAAAATCACAAACGAGTACACTAGGCATCTGAGTAATAGGTTTGGAAGAAACCTATGAATATGTAGGTGTAGTCTGCACTGATGGTCCCCTACTCTGAACCCTCCTACTCTGACTACTAGATGAAGGTCGCTGATCAAACTGAGGCACTGACTCGATCTACCTAGGATGGGAGCTGCTTTCCCCCCCTCCTAACCTGAGATCCTAGACCTCTTTTCCTTTTTTGATCTCTCTTAGCCCTCTTTATTCTATATTTTTCTTCCATCTGAGTAGCTTTGTCGATAATTGTCTTTCGAGATGTAAACTCAGTAGCCAATAGAGCAATATGAAGCGAGGCATGTAATCCTCTCCTAAACCTGCTGATCAGATCAGCCTCTGTAGGAACCATGTGAGTAGTATATCTACTCAGTTTGATGAACTCCTCTGCATATTCCTCTACCAAACTGTCCCTCTGCTCTAATTGCTGAAGCTGAATCAGTTTTCGGGTCTTCACTCCCTCTATAATAAACTCATCAATTAACCCCTGACGAAACTCAGCCCATGAGGGAGGATGCCCACCATACAATCTAGGCTCCATCCACCTCAAAAACCAAGCCCATGCCTTCCCTTTTAACAGCAACCGCGACTCTACAGCTCTAAGATCAAAACAAGGTAGTCTCTTAACTACCTTCTCAACCTCCTCTAGAAAATCCACTAGATCACTACCTCTATCGCCCCTGAACTCTGACAGGTTTAGCTTCAGAAAGCTAAACATAGTCACTCCACCCTTATCTATCACTCTACGGCCTCCTTGCACCACAGGTTCCTCAGGAGCCACAACTGGCTGTACAGGTGCTGGAGCAACTGGTACTATAGTAGGTGCAACAGGGGGTGTCACTGCTACTGGTACTAAAAGTGGTGGTACATTCTACCATTCCCACCTCAACTCTGCTAGCTCCCAACAAAATTCCATCATCCCTCTCATCATCTTAACTCTCCAGGGATCCTCACCCCTCTCTGTATCCCTAGTCCGTCGGGATTTGGACAAACCCTTTAAAATAGAGTACTCTCTAACTGACGACTCATTGGAGGGTACCTCTACCTCCCTGGTACCTTTGTGTAACACCTACCATTTTCATATGTCATTTTCGAATATATATGTGTGTATAATTTTAAATTTTATTGGTTGAGTTAATTTATTATGCAATAAGTATGCATTTTACTTATTTAATTACTTTGAATAATGATTGTAAATGAGCATGGAAAATATTAGCGTATAATATTGATTGATAAATTGAGCTCTTAAATCTGTAAATATATTCTAAGTGTTAAAGGAAATAAGGAGTTAGGAAATCTGCAGCGTTTTCTGTGATTTTAGATAAGTAGTGTTCCAGCCGGCATTGGAGAGCTGGCTTTGTCGAGCTAGCCTTGAGAAGGGGCCATGCCGAGCTGGCCATGCGAAGAAGAAATACGAAGATGGAGTGCGAAGAAGAAGTGCGAGTTGGGAGTGTGAAGAGGAGAATGCGAAGTGAGAATGTGAAGTAAGAATGCGAAGAGGAAATGGCAAAGAGGAAATGCAAAGAGGAAATGGCGAAGAGGAAATGCGAAGGGGAAATGGCGAAGAGGAAATGGGAAGAGGAAATGGCGAAGAGGAAATACAAAGAGGAAATGCGAAGAGGAAAGGCGAAAAGGGAAGGCGAAGAGGAAATGGCGAAGAGGAAATGCAAAGAGGAAATGGCGAAGAGGAAATGCGAAAAGGAAATGACGAAGCGGAATTTAATTAATTCCATTACTGAGGCAGTAACTCATTATAAAGGGCAGTAACTGATGCATTAAAGCACTTAACCCTTTTTATTTTCTTCTCCCGTGTCCTGTGTGTTCGTCTTTTCTCCCAAAGGAGCCGAATACTGTTTTTCTTCTTCTTTATTAATTTCACGATTTCTCCATCAAAATTTCTGGAGAAAAATTTGTGCAAATCCATAGAGATATTCTGTGACTATATTATTTCGTTTTAACTTAAGGAAAGGAGTTGAAAATATTCTAGAGGCAGTGAAGGATAAAATTATGCCATTGTAATCCATTTGAGGTAAGAATTTATTTGTTGGATTTTATTGATTTAATAGATATTATTTAGGTTAGAATAAATGGGTTTAGTGTTATTTTACATAGATTAACACTAATTATTTGAAATCCCTAAACTCTAGGGTTTAATTGGAACTTTTAAATATGATATGACAAAATAGTGATGGGATTCATACATTGATGATAGAAATAGTTAATGGGGGATAAGAGAACAATTAATTGATGACCAATTTGATGTGAAATTGTAGATTTTGGAAACTAAATTCTCAAAGTAGCCAAATTGGTGATTTTGGAGGAAATTGGTGAGATTGGCTAATTAATTGATTGTTGGAAAATTGAGGTGAGTTCTACATGAATCATTTGTCCTGTTAATTTTCTTAATTTGATTGTTGTACACCATTTGGGAAAAACTCCAAATGGTCGAACCCCACATTGTGTAATTCTTTTGATTTTCTTTAAACTTGCCTTTATATTCTTTTACCAAATAAATCCATATATATTGTTGTATAACTTTGCTTCATTAATAATTTCCCTTTTAATCACCGGACCGTATTTTCTTGTCTTATGAACTGTTCTAAACACCAAACCTATTATTGATTGATATTGGATATTGTACATGGCATGGCCATTATTGATATGGAAAATTGATATTATTGATACTGAACTGATTGATTGATTGATTGAATCCGGATGCCATTGTTGTTAATGGTATCCCTTATTATTGACCTTGATATGGTTGTGATAGAACTTCCGATTCGACAGGGGAGTGGGGAAATACTATTGACCTTGTGCACATTGTATATTTGTACCCTAGCTGGGAAGGGTTATGGTCCCGGTCATAGGGCCTGATCAGCCTTATGCTTATTTGCCCTGATATAGATGATCTAGGACCCACATGGTCCAACGCATTTGATTATTTGGAGATTGTATGATTTTTTTTCATAAAGTCCATCCCTGTATCTGTCATCCCATATATGATACCTAACTTATATGTTGATTATTGGCTTTATTGTACCTTGATATTTATTCGGAACACTATTACCTTTTTTATTGGTACCTTCGTTATATGACATCTATATTTATAGCGATGCATGTGAATTCACTGAGTATCATCTATACTCACCCCTTTTATTGTTTCCCCTTTTATGAGAGGATTAGAGCTGCAGAATCCAGACTTCTACTTCTCTAGGAATTCTGCCTTTGATTTTCAAATGTATTTATAGATACTTTATTTTGAATAGTATTTATTTGTGGTGTTCATGATCTAGCAGCTCCATGGGTATGTGTCACAGCCCAACTTAGGAGCCATGACGGTCCTAGGGTACGGGTGATGCTTATGCTACCAGTACCACGAAGAACCCATAAAACTATACTATATGGCATGCAATACACTAATAAGCTCAAAATGGCTTAACAATTCTATGAAAAATTGGGCAGCATCTCCTTTGTATAAGGAGCATGCCCAGCTGCTAAAAACACAAATAAGCACTTCAACTATATAC
>CANXYC010984533.1:0-12964 GCA_948193065.1 Aleurites moluccanus
AAGATATAAATCTACAACTCTTATGATTTACACTTTTCTAAGTTATTCCTTTAAGATCATAAAAACTGACTCACAAGATCCTTCTTGCATACAAAATTCTGAAATTCTCCAAAACATTAATCTATCCACAACATCTCAACAAACATGCAATAAAAATAATAAATAAATGTAACAGGTATTACAGTTGTCTACTGGGGTGTTACACTAAGTATATAAGTTTAATTATAATGTATTCAAAAAGTATCACAAAAACAGAGTGAGAAAGAAAATCTATTGAATAGTCTTTCTAAAACTTGGCAAAGGTCCTTTCTGTTAAGCCAAAGAGTTTGTATTCTTGTCAACTTATATAACAATTGTTATTATTATGTTTATCACATACAATTATAATTATCTTCGTAATCACTTAGGATAGGATTTCCTTATAAAGATATAAATTCTTCTCATTTGTAACCAATACTTTGAGTGAAATTAATTAAAATTCTCACAGATTTTTCATAGTATCAGAACACTCTTAAAGCTTCCACGAGCATCATCTGATTCATTTTTTTCTTTCTATTTTATTTCTTAATCATCATGTCTTCCTTTTCTTCCTCTTCTGCAACCAGTGCAACTTTTGATTCTGCTGCATCTATTCCATATCAAACTGTGTCCTCTCTTCCTACTGCTCATCACACTTTTGCCATAAATTAATCTCTAAAAACTATTTTTCCTGAAAAATACAATTTATTCCTTTCTTAAACTATCAAAATATGATTGATTTTATTAATGGAATCAAACCATCTCCTCCCAAAAAAAATTTTGTCCACCAAAACACCTCTATCATCCATTCCAAACCTAGCTTTTAAACTCTGGTTTCATCATGACCAGATGTTGCACTCATGGCTTATTTCTTCTTTAACTGAAGAGGTTTATTCATATGTAACTGGTTTAATGACTTCCTGTCACGTCCCACTACAGGGTCCTAGGGCACGAGTAAACCTAAGGTCACTAAATACATATAGAACCCATTAACATATCAATTTCAATTAATCATTTATCAATTTTCATAACCTGTATAGCTAATTTTATTCCCATTTTTATTTCTTTTTCTATCCTATATCCTTGATCTTCACAGTTTAATGATACATACATTATATTTCTATAGCTCTTACTTTAATTCCTTATCCATTTCATTTGTATTACATTCCATTCAATATCTCATTCCCAATCATACATACTTAGTTTCAGTCATAATCACTTAGTACTTATCTTATTAATCATGCGCTTTTGTCATTTCGTTTATTTCTAAACCATATTATGCTTATAACATTTTACTTATCTATATACAGTATCATGGAGCTCTAAAGAGTTTACCTTTTGATTCACAAGATATAATAATTACCAAAAATTCTTTGATATCTCAAGTCGGAGGAATATGTGACTTGGAATGTAGCTTCTACTATTTATTCCTGTAAAATAATAAATAACTATGATGTGAGTATAACAATTCTCAGTGAGCTAATTAGACATCATTAAACATATACATTAAATAGGTAGCAATGGAGGAACAAATGGAAGGGTTATCAAAATAGGAAGGTAACAATGATTGATGAGAATAAATAAAAGGGTTATCAATGTTCACATTTCATAGGAGGGAAATTTGTACATCGAATTGCCATGGGTAGAAGAAATGGACAACAATAATGAATAACTTTGGGTAGCCGGGTTTACGGTATCAAATTCACAAGTAAAAGCAATGAACAACAATAAAATGGTATCACTGAATTAGAATTAGGTGGGTAACAATGAAAGAGTAAAACAATAAGATTATCAAGTTAAGTAAATATCAATGAATAAGAAAAATAGGCAAAAGGGGTGCCAATGTTATATTTTAGAAATCAACACTTTTCATACCAAATGCCATGGGTGAAAGAAATGGGTATCAAAGAATGGTGTTGATGAACAATTTGGCAATAATAACACATATCTATATGTAAGGATGTGGAAATGACAGATAAAGGGCCAGTAATAGTAACATTAATAGTATATCAGTATTAGTGGAATATATAAGGCATGTTAGGTTTTATAGCTAGGACAAGTCCCTTCTTAGCTAGGGTAAATAGTATAAAGAGTTCATTGTACACAATGCTGATGGTACTTACCCACTACCCCGTCAATGTGATAGCTCTATCAAGTCCACATAGTTGATAAGCCAACGGGCATCAAAATCAGTTCATTAGCTGTATCCAGTAATCATTGGTAACAATATAGTACAATACACTTTCAGTGGTTGGTCATTGATTAGTCAAGGACACTATTGTTCAATGAACATGGTATTAGTTCCATAACAAAACAACAATGAACAGGATATTCAAAAATCATTCAAGTGCAATGGTAGTCATTCAAAAACTTTCAATATTGCATTTAGTCAACATTTGGTGTCCATTACTTTAGGGCTTATAAAACAAATCAATAAGGCTCAATTTCACAAAGCAAATACTCAATGGAAACAATTCAATAGGCAATTTGATTTTAATTGCAAATCAATGGAAGTAGATTAATTTAGGTTTGGAACTTTGGAAAACAATCATGGTCAATCATCAAGAAGAAATTCAGTCAAATGAAGATTAATCACACATGATTACAATAGATCACATTAAGACAAAGAACATGAGTAAATGATATATAAGTAACTCACCTCATTTAGTAACTTTAACTATTCACTTTACTTATTTCTTCTTTTCTTTTACTTAGAACCCGTACTTATGTCATCTTCATCCTTTGAATATACATATCAATTAAATATAAGATCAAGAGTTATTCATATACCTTAGGTTAATGTTAACTTTTGTTTCATTAAATTTCTCATAGTTCTTAAACCTAGGGTTATATCTTATAAGTCTTTATACAATTTTCTCATCTTGGCAATCTAAACCATTGTGAATATAACTCATGTTATACTTGTCTAATTTTTGTGATTTTTTTCAACTTAAACAAGACATATAATACTACTATGTATTCAAATTTCAGGTCAATCTGATTACTACACCATTCTCAACAATTCATCAAAGTTATATGTATTGTCATGTAGTTCATATCCGGTCATACTATATTTACATGCTTATAAATCAACCCGTGTTTATCCAAATGCAAAAACCATTTCATAGACACTTTTAACATGTATAAAAGTACATTTTTCATGTTTAATACTTTTCCTAATTCAGACTCTAAGGTCCTCATATTAATAGAACACACCACCCATTTCTTATTTATTTGTCAATCTAGACAGGTAATGCTTATAGATTAACATATCTTAAACTATTTATCCAATTCTAAAACCATTTTATAGGCCTATAGATAAGATATAAATTAATACTTTTCATTTCAAATACTTTACCTAATTCAGTCTCTAACATTCTCCAAAATAAAAAAAAACAGTAGCATTTTTTTAGAAACCCTATATCCAAGCCAGTCACAGTCTTTACTTAACATCTCCTTATTCACTTCAAATTTCATAAATTCCTTTTACAAAAATATACATAACACATATACCTACAACTTTTATGTTTTATACTTCCCCAAATTCATTCATTAAGTCCACTAAATCTGAACTACAACTTTTTGACGTAAACTATTTTCAGAATTCTTTAAAACTCTAATTCATCCTTTAACTTCTTTCATTTTCTTTTGATTACATAATTTAATTAATTAACTATTCTAGCTATAAAACTTATATAATAAATTAAAGAAACAAGTTAAAAGTCTTACCTTAGATGAAGCCTCTATTCCTTTCTCTTCCAAGAATAGCAAATCCAAAAAATTTTCCTTGATCATTTTTCTTATATAACCTTTCCTTGCTCAAACATTTGATTTCTATGGAAGAGAATTTGGGAAAATATTTTTAGAGGATTTTTCATGGATGTTTTGGCCATTAGATGTTCAATTGTCTATCCATCTCCTTCCTATTTATACTAAGCTAATGGAAAAGTTGAAAAATAGAGAAAATTCTAGAATTTGGACATTTGTCAAATTTCCATAAATTGGTGGGAAAAATCTTCAATAAAAATCCTACTTTCCTTATCCCTTTGGCCAACCACTCTAAGGATTTTTCCTTGGAGAATTCTAGATTTTATGGATTAAAATGACATTTGGCTTGGTGGGTCCCACAACTTTAGGTAATTATACTTTTGCCCATAATTTTTCATATTTATAGTTGCTACCACAATTCTTTTTAATTCTTTTTAATTGAGTCCATAAATTCTTTCCATTAAAGTCCTATGAAACCTTAAATTACCTTTAGTACCTCAATTCAACTTAATAACTCAACCTCTATAGCTAAAGATTTTTTATACCGAACTCATTTCGGCAAAACTCTATAAATCGAAAATTTACGTTTCCTTAATTTCTCTTCTATTCCATATTCATTTTAAATCATTATTAATACTATATTCACTTCAATCTTATTTTTAATTGAACCCTAATCCATCTAAATTAAATTATATAAAAGAAATTTGAACAAATTAACTATCGAAAATTTCTTAGAAATCAAAAACCAACAATTACCTCAAAATAGGATTTTCTTATCTGTTTATTTTCCTTCACTATCCATTTGCCCTCATAAATTCATATAAATCCTCAAATAATTTTTTTCTTAATAATTTATGATCCTTATTTAAGGTATCCTTAATAAATTTTAGTAAAGAATTTCTTAAAAATATTATAAAAATCTATTACCATTAATATTGTCTATTATCGTCCTTAAAATTCTTCTGTGAAGACTATCCTTGAATATTCTCTTTAAAATCATTTGACCCATTTATTGTTCAATTAACTTCTTATTCATTGCTATGATACATTTACATCCGTACAGTCTCCTACACAACCTTCTGGGGTGTTACACTTCCTTTGAAGGTTGGACTACCCTTGCTAGTGTGTTTGGCTCAGTTTCTCAAAATAGGCAATTACAATTGAATATTGAGCTTTAAGAACTCAAGAAAAATAAACTTACAGTTAGTGAATTTCTTCAAAAATCCAAAGCGCTTTCTGATGATTTAAAGATTGTTGGGAGAGAAATTTCCCCTAATGAATTTAATGTTATAATCTATCGAAACATAGGTTTTGAGTATCATAGTATCATAACAGCTCTCAATCTCAGACCCACTACTGTACCATTTCACGAGCTTCATGGATATCTTGTAGCATATGAAATTCTTCTTAAAAGTGCTCATGATTAGCCTTTAGCAAACACAGTTGATTGATCTCCATCAAATCCTACTGCTCGTTTGCTTCCAATGCCAGCTATTCCACCTAAACAATTTTCTTTTCAAACAAACAAAAATCCAAGAGGTCCATGCCAAATTTCTAGGCTTCGATACCATATGGTTGATATGTGTAAGCGACGTTATCAACCACACGTAGCTTTCAACCACAGGCTGATCATACTTATATTGATTCACCTATTTTTAATCATCATTATGTTATAGATTCATCTGTTCACAGTTTGATTCCTATCACAATTGCCAATTCTCATGTTACACCTAATATATCTAGCTTAAGTATTGCCAATGAATACAATGGTGGGGGCCAATTTTATGTTGGTAATGGTCAAGATTTACCCATTTCTCATACTAGTATTGTTAATTTCCATGGTGCTAATGGTCCTTTGCAATTAAAAAATGTTCTTCATGTTTCATCTCTTGTTAAGAATTTAATTTTTGTTAATCAATTTACAAAAGATAACAAATGTTTCTTTGAATTTTGGCTTTCTTATTTTCTTATCAAGGATCAAGTAACTAAGAAGCCTCTACTTGGTGGACTAAGTGAGAAAGGGATTTATGTCCTGCGAGTTCCAAAGGATAAAAAAGAAGTACATTCAACTGAAAGACTCACCAAGAATCAATAGCATGCTTGTCTTGGACATCCTAATATTAAAATTGTTAAAGATTTTAATTTACCAGTTTCCTCTTCTTCTTCTAATATATGTTCGACTTGTGCTTTAGGCAAACTTCATAAGTTGCCATTAGCTTCTATTCATCATTCCAGTACTAAGCCATTTTAAATTGTTCACTCTTATGTTTGGGTTCCAGCTCCAGTAGTTTCTAGTTTAGAACATAATATTTTATTTTATCTATTGATTAAGTTACAAGGTATACTTTGATTTATTTATTAAAGAATAAAACTGAAGTATTTTCTGTTTTTAGACAAATTTGAAGTTTATGTTCATCATCAATTTCAATCTTAAATTAAAGTTTTTTCACTCTGTTTGGGGTGGTGAATTTCAATCTTTAAATAATTATTTCAAACAAGTCGGCATTGTTCATAGGATTTCTTGCCCTTATACAAGTAAGCAAAATGGAATTTCTGAAAGGAAAATAAGACATGTTGTTGATACTAGTTTAACACTTATGGCACCCAGTAATATTCCGTTAAAATTTTGGAATTGTCTTTGAAACTTCAATTTCTCATATCAATCAACTTCCATCTCCTACTACTAAAAATAGGTCCCCCTTTTCACTTTTATTTCATTATGACCCAAAATATATAGATATGAAACCATTTGTTTGTTTGGTATTTCCATTACTCAAGCCATATAATAAGTATAAATTCTCTTATAGGACAAATTCTTGTGTTTATCTTGCACCATCTCTAAATCATTCATCATATAGGTGTTTAGATATTGCATCTGGTAGGGTTTATCTTGTAAAGCATGTAAAATTTGATGAATATACTTATCCATTTAAAACTTCTTGTCTTTTATCTAAAGAAAAGTTCAAACAACATGTTATTTCTCTTTGGTCGAAACTTTAAGGCTTGATCCCATCTCGTGAGGAATCCCACAAAGGCTCAGGTACTAATCCTCATCCTATCTTACTCTATCTCTTACAATTATATCTCCAGCACTCAGTCTAGTCCAATTTTGTCTTCATTGTCATGTTTGTTATCTCCACACAGTAACTCACCATCTTTATCTGTTCTAAGTGATAATTCCTTATCTCCATTCTCATCTTCTCCATATAGTAGCACTCTTCTAATCTTATCTAAAACACTAGCCCCTCATACTCTTCCATCATCTTTACCAAGCCTTAATCTTGTCGTTCCATACCCATTTAGTCCTAACCAACTAGCAATTAAACTGAATTCTGCCAACCCGAGAGAAATTAAGAGTTTTACTTCTAACCTGCCTTCTTTTAAACCAAAAGAACCTGAGATAACTCACTCAATGATTTTGCGTCCTTAAACCATGCACAAATGTACATCCCTACTTGCCACTACAAAATCAAAATCGAATTATCTTGAAATTGAATTGGCCACATTCACTCAAGCAAAGTCCTATGCACTGGAATAAAATAATTTCAGATGAAGTTAATGCACTCGTAACCAATAAAACATGGAGTCTTGTTCCCAACCTTTGAACAAAGAATATAATTGGTAACAAATGGGTATATTGAATTAAAAGAAAACCAAATGGAGAAATCAATCATTATAAGGCACATTATATTGCCAAAGGGTATAAACAAGAAAGTGGTACAGACTATAATGAAACCTTTAGTCTTGTTGTTAAACATACCACTATTAGAATATTTCTTTCTTTGGCGGTCATGAATGGGTGGAGTTCTAGACAATTGGATATATCTAATGCCTTCTTACGTGGGTTTCTTAAGGAATAATTTTTTATGAAACAATCCACTAGTTTCATAGACCAGAGTCTGCCTGATTATATGTGTAAATTAGAAAAATCATTATATGGTCTCAAACAAGCTCCTAGAGCCTAGTTTCATCGCTTGGCTATTTTCCTTTCTTAAAATAATTTTCGGTCCTTGGAGGCAGATATTACTTTGTTTATTCTCAATAATTCTAATTCACAATTGTTTGTCTTAATTTATGTTCATGACATTTTAGTGACTAAGTTCAAATAAACAACAAAATTCAATGGTTTGTAACCACACTTCAAAAATGGTTTCTTGTGTGTGACCTAGGATCATTGCAGTATTTCCTAGTAATTCAGATTAAATCTACGAAGAATGGTTTGCTTTCAAAACAAGGAAAATATATTTCTATAAAGAAGGCATGGCGGACTGTAAGCCTTATGCTACACCTATGATTGTTAGTCCAGCATATTAATAAATAATATGCTCCAGTTATGGCGAACTCAGAAATGTACAAGGGAGTGGTTGGTGCATTTAAATGACTAGGCTGGATATTTCATTTTCGGTCAATAAACTTTGCAAATATATACACTGCTCTAATGAGGATCACTGAAAGGCTGCAAAAAGATTACTTCGCTATCTCAAATGCAAAATGCATATAGGTCTTTTGATTTCAAAAAACTCTAATTTTCAACTTCAGTGTTTTGCAAATAGTGACTGGGCGGTTATCTTGATGACAGGCATTCCACTAATGGATATGTCATCTACTTAAGCAATATACTATAGCTCAGTCATCAACTGAAAGTGAGTACCGGGCCTTAGCTAATGCTGTTGCTGAGTTTGTTTGGATTTATTCTTTGCTAACAGAGCTTGGCTTCCCTCTAAAACAATCGAGTATTCTATGGTGTGATCATATAAAAATAGTTAATTGAACTTCAAATCCAGTGTTTTATGCCCCTACTAAGCATTTTGAGTTAGATTATCATTTTGTACGTAAGCTAATTTCTCAAAAGAAACTGCAAGTCAAATTCATCATTAGTGTTGATCAAGTAGCTGCCATTTTGACAAAACCATTGGGTTGCTTGTTGTTTGAGAAACAAGGACAAGCTTCAGTTATCCACCATTAGCTTGAGGGAGGATGTTAAGACAAAGAGTTTGTATTCTTGTCAAGTTGTATAATAGTTATTATTATTATTATATTTATGACATACAGTTGTAATTATCTTTGTAATCACTTAGGATAGGATTTCCTTGTAAAGATGTAAATTCTTCTCATCTGAAATCAATACGTTGAGTGAAATTAATTAAAATTCTCACAACACTTATAACTTCAAATCTTTAAGTATTTATAGCCTTAAAGTGTTAGCAGTTAAATATGAACGTTCAACTTTGTTTAATGCAAAATAGACTTTTTCCATCTGATGTTAACAGCTAACCACCAATAATGGGCGTTCTAGAATAATAATGGTCATTATAATGATAGTGTAGCGGGCTTGATATATTTATAACGATCTTGACAGATAGTCTTTGTATTGAATAAAGAAAATTGATCATTTTATGTGTAACAGGTATTTTGAATCTATAACGAATGCTATGTAACTGCCATTCCACTTTGTAATGGGTTTGATAAATACTTTCTGTCAAATCAATTTAATTTGATGTCTTTTGAATAACAAAAGTTATACAATCATAATGGGCATTGCACTTTGTTTTACAATAAAACTATAAAAAAATATAAAGTTAAATGCAATAATAACATATCAAAATGTTCTCAAGCATAATCAAATAGATATATTACATCATCAAATAGTTTGTAATCAATATTCTATCAAGGATTTGAATCATATATCAAAATCATCAAAAGGCCAATAAGGGTAATTGAAAAAAAAAATATTATAAAACTTTAGTGTTTTTTTTTAAAGTGGTCATAAAAGAATTTTTCTTTTAGACGAATACCTAAAGTTTCCATTTATTTTTTCCGACAAGTCACTTACCAGAATATTTACCTGGAAATATGATATGGGGTGTCACATCATCACTTTCAGATGATTAAGCTTGCTTTGTAGGAGCTATGCCATTATCTTCGACAAACTAAACAACCACGTCAGCAAAACATTTATCAAAATTTAGTGATTTGAGATCATTTATATTTTATATCTTTTATTTTTTTAATTATTTTTTATTTCAAAATATTATTTTAATTTTATATCAAAATATATTTTTAATTATTTTTACTAATATTTTTAAATTATTTTTATTTTTTATCAAAATATTCTTATATAATTTTATTTAATTTCCATATATCAAACAATAAAATTTTCCTAAAAATCAATCTACAATTTCAAAACAATTGGTTGTTTTTTTTATTCAAAATATTCTTTAACTTTTAAGCGAAAATATTAATTTAGTTTAAACTTTAAAAAGAAAATGAAAAAATATTTTGTCATATTAAAATTTAAATTAGTTGTTTATTAATTTAAATATAAGATCATCTAATATATTTTAAATATTAATCATTAAGTTGTCGCCTTCTATGTAAGAATTTATATAAATTTTTTAGGTAATCTAATAAATCTAATAGTGATTAATCTTTTATAAGAATATATTCTAATTTAAAAAGTTTAGGTTATAGTAATGTCTTCACTTAAAAAAAATTAAAGGATAGTGTGAATGAAAAAAATAATCAATGATTTTGGATTTGTGAGAAAATTTATTATTTGAATTTATGAAAATTAAATACATTTTAACTTAAAATAATATTTTACTTACAAGAATTAAAAGAATATTTTGATAAAAAATAAAAAATAATTAAAAGAATATTTTGAGATGAAAAAATAATTAAAAGAATTAAAAGACAGAAAATACAAATAATATTAAAAATCATTAAACTTCAATATATTTTTCATGTGATTACTAAAATTTAACTGATATTATCTACTTAGTTAGCTGAATGTGATATGGTGGCACTATATGTCAAATTTTTAGTAAGAATTTCAATAGGTAACCTATCAATAAAAATAATTGAAACTTTAAATATTCCTCAGAAAGAAAAAAAAAAATTATTACCACTTTGAAAAAATGTTAATTTTTTTTATTTAATTACCCCCTCATGGTTGCTCCTCGTAAATTTAGGTAGGATAAAATATTGTAACTCTATCCCTGTGCAATTTCTTTTAACTACTTAAGGAAACTCAGTCAACTATTGGTTTGAAAATTTGGTTATTACTTTTTCTCTTCAGAAGGTATTTGCGTTCTTGGATTTGATAAAAGTATAAAACAACAGTCAACTTATTTGATAAACATTTGATTCTTCATCTTTCCGTTAGCAAAAACTAAATAAATGGCCTTGTAGTGGTGATGGCAGCAATGTGGTGGGCAGTGGTTGTGGCCTGTGATGACTAAATTTTTTTTGGCGGATATGGCACCATAATTCTCATGGGAAAGCACAAAGCATTTGGGAAAAGGAGTTAGTTCTTGTTTTTCAAGAAAAAAAATTAGTAATTTTTTTTTTTGGCTTTTGAACATCGGTCTTTTTTTGTCTAATAAAAATTAGGGAAAAAAAATGCAAACTAAATGGTGAACGTACTACAAGATTGTGCACTGTTTTAAAAGATAGAAGTGTTGCTCCATGATTGTGCGCTTGTTTAAAAGACAGAAGTGTTGTCAGTTGAAGTGTTTAAATTGATATTTACAAAAATTAATTGGTTTTATGTAATAAAATAAAACATTTCTTTATTTGGGTGCTCTATTGATTTATTTCCTCCCCCTGTTTACTTCTTGTGCAGTGTTGATTGTTGTGGATTTGACTGTAAATAGCCTTTCTAAGCATATTGCAAGATTACAAAAGTTACAACCTTTAAATAGCCTTTCAAGGCGTATTGCAAAATTAAAAAAGTTGTAACCTCTCTATCTCTTTCATCTGTATATTAGTTTCTATTTTTAGATCAGTGGTGAATGATGATATGGCTATGTTGGCTTGTTCTCTCCACTGGTTTTTTCCCTGTAATATTATTTTATTGGTAAAGAGCCATATAGAGTATTTCGTTATAGAGTATAGATCATATGTGGTGTAGTGTGGTAAAGCCCTACTGTGTTTTGAAAAAATGCATACAAATGTGATATTCTTTTGTTGTGTATTTTATCCCATTAACTAATTGCAGTAGAAAGATATTTTTTTATGGCTAATAACTTGTGATTCTTTTGTGATAGTGTGACATCGGGGGTCCACCTATTAACCTATTTGGAGATGTCATAGGAATCAATTTTTATGCCGAGCAATTTACTCCTTTTCTACCGGTCAACATAGTTTCTAAATGGTGGAAACATTTTAAGGAATGTGGGTATGTTCCGAATTGTTAATTAGTTAACAATACATTTCCTTATTTCATTTCATTTTATATGGCTGCTAATTTTATTGGGCACTTAACATAATTTGTTGTCTGTTTATTTTAAGATTGAATGAAGCTTTCTACTATATCCCCTTATAACACAAACGAACTATAATACCAACATAATTGGCTTCCAACTTCATTTTACTTCCTGTCTTTAAAGTTTTTTTCCTACTTGAGTATTGCCTTCAGTTAGATTGAATCAGTGGCAGATCCATAAAAATGATATAGAGACGAAATTCAAATAATTGACATTAAAATAATTATATCAATGATAACAGCAACAACCACAATAATAAAATCTGTCATGTCATTGATAAATGAGAGAATGAGTACAAAAAATACTTGCACTTCTATTTGGGTTAAGCAACAATTATTTTATCATTTTAAGCATTATTCAATTAATAATTATATACACCCTCAAGAATAATTATAGAAAATTACTTGTAAATTTTAAATAGAAAAATTTGTCTCCCCTATTTATGTAAATTGATGATTTCATATACTAAAATTTAACATTAATTCTATTATAAATGAAAATCAATATTTCATTTTTTACTAATACCTCAATTTAATATTTTGTAGTTTTGATCTAAATTTATTAAATTTTGTTAAATAGATAGATAAGCTTTTACTCTTTAAAAATCTAAAAGAAAATATTAGTTTTTCTTTTACTTTTTATTTTATATATTAACACTTGAAATGAATAATACATATATCATTATTTTCAAGACAATACTTTAATTATATATTAAAATTTAAGATTTTTTCGCTCCTAATAATAACGTAGTGTCTCTCTTTTTGATATATATATATATATATATATATATATATATATATATATATATATATATATATATATATATATAGAGAACAAATATATATACACATAGAAAACTAATAGATTGTTTTAGCCACAGGAGCTCTGTCCGCGACGCGGTCGCGATAGAG
>CANXYC010984701.1:0-11153 GCA_948193065.1 Aleurites moluccanus
TATATATATATATATATATATATATATATACCTCAATAAGACTTCAAATCATCACATATACACACAATACACATTAAATACACATATACTCAATCAATGGTCATATTTCCTAATGAATGACAAATTTACCCCTTTCTAGCACACATAGGCCATTCGGCCAAAGTCTAACTTGGGCTATAAATATTTAAACCTCATATTCTTTATACCACACATTAATTCACATATATATTAACATATTAAAGCAAATTTGGGCTTACATTCAAGCCTATGTTTCATGCTAAAGTATTTTGAACTTCATAGGTCATAAAGACCTAAATTCAATTCAAACTCATTCCAAGTGTACCAATTACTTCCTATTTGCATTAAACACCTATCAACTAAACATATTACACATATTTAACAAATTATACACATAATTCACCTTATAAACCCTAACCCTAGTTCAAAGGCATTTCAGTCTACAAAGGGTTATGCCATCTAAGCTTAATTTTTCCAATTCAACTTCATAATTCAACAATTAAACACATCAATTCAATAATCTCAAACTCAATTACACATATTCTAATCAAATTCCTCATTTTTTTCCTAATTAGGTTCAGTTTAAAAGGGTTTTCCCAATCCATAAATAATTCTTCCAATTACACCTACAATTGAATAATTCAAGCTACTAATTAAACATTTAAGCATTCAATTTTACTAAAATCAAGTCAATTTCATGTTTCCCCCAACCTAGGGCATTCGGCCAAAAGGGGATTTTCTTCCTTTTTATGATATCCTTCAATTCAAGGGTTCAAATGTCAATTCACCATATCAATTAAAGATTTAAACATTCAATTGCAACAATACACAAGAAATTCTCACACCTAAACCCTATCCCCAATTCGGTTACAATGTCCCTTCTAAAATTGAAATACAACATCAATTTAAACATTCAATTAACATCAATTGAATCCATTTAACAACAATTATACAATCAATTACTCCTTTGTAGCACAAAAGTCATTTTTCCCCCAATTTATTTGGCCATAAAGCTTTTCTACCCATTAGATGTTTAATCCTTCAAATACATCATCAAACCCAACATTTAAATGTAAATAAATCATTAATCGACCAGAATTTTAACTTACCTTCAAATTTCCTAGAAGTGGTCGAACCCTAACTCCCCCAACTTCTCACCCAATTGAAAATTTGAGCTATGCTTGAAGAAAAGGAAGTTATTTGATGAAGATCTTCCTTCTAGCTTCAAAAATTAACACCAAAACCTTAATTCCCTCTAATGACCGAAGCAAGAAGAATTTTTTCTTCTTTTCTTTGTTTAGTCATGGTTTCTCAGGGAGAAGAAGCAAGTTGCAGAATTTTGTTCGAGTATTTTAATAGTTAGTGGACTTTTTCCATATATTCACATGCAAGCAATCTCATAAAGTGCACTTTACAACATATACATGCATCCCTTGGATTATAATGCACCAATACTTTGTTCCATTGAATCATGATGAGTGAAATTACCACTTCAATCACTAACTTCAATTTTTCTTGAAATTGAGTCCTTTTCAAATATCAATTAAATCCTTAAATTTTGTTTCCTTTTTCAATTATGTCCTACCATTTTTGTAACCTAATTTGGCTATTTTATTTTATTTATTTATTTTATTTTTATTATTTTATTTTTATTATTTTATTTTATCCAAACAATCAAATACACATGTAAGTATATCAAAATAATTTCTAATAAGTTAACAGAAATTTCCCGAAGGTGTTTATCTATTCTAGGCTCGGTTGTGACTTGGTGTTACAAAAACCCTAATCCTCCCAAACAGGCTTGGGCTCGAATTTAGATTTAATATAGTTTTTCTACTAAACAATTTTGGCCCAATGCTTATTTTGAATCCATTTCATGATTTAGAGTTCTTATATCAATCCGATCTAAGTGTGCGACCCTATAGGTTCTCGTGACATTAGCAGTGACAAAAAAAAATCATATTTTATGTCACAAGCAATGAGTGATGTCTAGCAACACAACAAAACTACCTAAGTCATAAGAATGTCAATGATTCGACATAACCTTTCCAGTGATAAATATAACCATGTAATTAAATCATTTTGCCCTAGATGTTTTGATTGAAAAGAGTCATAGAATGTGTCATACTCACATAATTCAATCTTTTATATTTCTTTATTCCTAAATAGACTCTTATATCAAATGAGATCGATATCACATATCGACTCATTAGAGCATGGCCATGTATTTTTGGTCTCACTCAATCAAGGGGCCTAAAGACATCACTCATGTTGCATAGAAGGGGCAAATTCTATCTTGACCACTCAACATCCTTCTACATAATTTGTTGCATATCCAATTTCTGTTTTTATAGTTTATCCTATTACAGAAGACGTTTAACATCATCAAGATATACAACTCCTTATGTTAGAATCTCTGGTGATCTCAAGTCTAAGGATCATATTACTATTATCACTATGAAAAATATTTATGACACTCATATAACAATCCATGTAGAATTCTTATGGTGGGTCATTCTAGTACATAGTTCTCTAACATGTACTTATGTGTTAATTTGATATCTCATATCCATGACTAATGTCATCAGTCACTACATATACTAGTCTTAATGCATTTATTGTTATCCCATTTCACAATAGTACTTCACTATAGATGATTCTAGAATATCTTATTATAGGGACATTATCACAATAATTTATATTACGCAGTTATTTGAATAATTATAATAATGAAATGCCACATATATAAATCACGATATAAAATATGCTAAAATAATCATCTCATGATTGATCTTTAGGGAACAAATCCAACATTAAGCATATCGAACTAGATATTCATTTTGTCCGAGAATTGATTGCTCAAGGTAAAATTCAAGTCAAGTTTACTTGTAGTGGAGACCAAATTGCTGACATTTTCACTAAAGCCTTGATAACTCGGTTGTTTCAACGACAACATGACAAGATTCAGCTGTAAGTTCTCGAATCTGTCAGCTTGAAGGGGGGTGTTAAGGGAAAATCTCCACCAGCTATAAGTTAACTAATTACCTTTTTCAACTTTATCACTTGATCACTACGATATGTAATGAATTCAAAGATTTCTATTCCTATTTCTATTAGGATTTCCATTTGTAATTATATATCTCTAGGGTAACATATATTCCTTGTATTTATATAAACATCATATTATATTGTGTTTATAATCAATCAAACAATACAAATCTTCACATGGATAAGGGTAAAAGTGTTTAGGGTTTAATAGTTTTAAGGATAGGTTTTTTAGATAAGGGTAAAAGGTGTTTAAGGATTAAAGGTTGACTTTTTTTTCTTCTTTCTTTATTCAGGCTTTTCTTGATCAAGTTTTGAACTTTCGATTTCCTTGAAATTGAATAAGAACTTTCTATAGATCTTAAGAAAACTTGAGACACACTATAAAAATAAAAAGTTTAACAAAACAAAGAATAATCAAAACATAAGTAAAATAATAGACAGATTAAATGGATTAATCTTAACACATACTCTTTATATTACTATCATATATAATTCAACCTCATCAAAAAACCTGGAGATCTTGAGTCACAAGAGAATTAAAAATAATTATTGCCCTTTTTCCTTCTAAATTTTCATAATTTTTACGGATTCTTCAATTACCTAGTTCACAGGGAGATTTATTTCATCAAAATTGTATGGAAATAAGATTTTGAAGTATAGAAATTGATGAATATTTAAAAATATGTTGGCATGTCTAAAGATAAAAATAAAAAAATAATTTTTTATTTAAAAATACTTGCTAACTTGACTTCAGCGGAAGAGAATTTTAAATTATTTTTGAATTATGATACAATACAAATACGAATATTATTAGAAGCAAAATTTAAAGGTAAATTATGAAACATGAAAATGGCAAATTTTTGCCTTAATATTAGAAATAAATGAATTTTACAATTTGAGAAATTCACAAGTTTTTATATTTGGAAAAAAAATTATTTCATTTCTATAAATTCCATAATATTCTACGAAATTCAATTAAATCAAATTTTATCATAATAAACAAAATTTCTAAATAAATTTCTTAAAACTAATAAAACAATTTTTTATAATTGAAATTCATTTGTGCAGTGAATTCTAATTGAAATTCATTTATATAAATAAATTTTTTACATTTTTTTTTTCCAAATGGCTAATAATTTTTTATAATTCACAATAATCTGCACTGGAGATTGAAGAAGCAACAATAAGCATAAAATTTTATTTCATGAAAAATATAAATATGACATAAGAAGATATATATTTAAGTGTGAATACAGTACATTGCAAAACCATGCGTCTTAAGTATTTTTAAAAGACCTTATAACAATACTTAATTAAACCCGCTTATACATGCAATAGTATTTTACTGAAGAAACTCATTTGAAAATGCAAATACAGTTAATATTTCCTTATACATGATAAACCTCTAGAGGGAGAGAGAGAAAATACAAAGATTTTCTATTGTATAACAATTTTAATTATTTATTAAGGCTTGCATTTTCTCCTAGGATCATGTTTACAGTTAGCTCCTGTATCATCATAATCCAGCACATCCACCAAAAGTTTCCTGCTGATGATGTTCATTTTGATGACATCCTTCACATAGAGAGACATATAATTGTTAGTGAGGAAGTATGAAAAAACTACTATTAAAGAAAAAAAAAATCTTTACTTTTGTTTAGATTCCTTTTATTTGCATATGTAATTAAATGCATTTTGGTTATGGTAGGTACTTTATAATTTTGATTTCATGAAATTGCATTAACAATCACATTGTATCAAATATAGCTTTGAGCATTTGACACTTAATTTGTAAGCTGTCAATTAAACAATAATTTTGATTTAATAGTTATAATCAATTTTAAAATTATAAAATTAAAAGTTTGAAACTTGGAGAAACCTAATCAGTAAAATATATAAAAGCCAATCAACTTTAACTTCACTAGTCTACTACATCCTTCAAAAGTTCTGCTAACCGCAATCACTTGAACAAACAAGTAGTTAAGAAAGGGGTCACACCCGCAGTGTAGTTAGGACTATCAAGCCTTGATATTGATAATTAGTACCTGGTCAAGTGAGTAATTTGGGCTCATTCCTTCTCTGAAGCCTTCAACCAAGCCAACAAAAATTAAAGCAATTTAGTATTCTTTTATATTAATCTAAATATGTATGATTTTTGGGGAATTGGATATAAATTAATAATTCAGATTATATTTAAGAGCATATACTGACCTGAAGATAAGGGAATGAGGAATAATAATGACAGTAGAAGAAAGGCCTTGATCCTAAGATTTAGAGCCATATATTCTCGATATTACTAATGTTTTCGAGGAGAATATTAATGGGTTATGATCCCTCACACAAGAGAGGAAAAGGAAGGGAGGGATGGTAGGCTTTTATTGTTAGTGGTAATAGAAATTGCCATGAAACAGCTATTGTTATGGTGCACCCACCCAATAGCTACAGAATGATGATGAAATGCATTAACCCTTTAACCCACAAAACCTAAAGTCAACTATACTATTAATATTTTATGTGGCATATAAAAAAAATAAAATAAATAAATCAATCAATTGAATGCATGTGGACAAATTACAACACAAGAATCTCTTTGCATGGCTTAAATTTTTGTAGCCATTTTTGGAGTCTAGCTTTATCACCTTATTAACATTCATTGTGACTTTCTTCTAAATGGAAAAAGGCAAGTAATTAACTATATTAAGCTTCAATTCTGCCCATTTATTAGAGGTGACAAATTTTGAATCTCATAAATTTGATTTAAACATATATATCTAAATTTTGCTTCGAAGCTTATTTAAATTTATATAAAAATTGAAATAACTTAAATTTATGGATTGATCTACTCAACTAGTATATAACTTATTTATCTCGATTTGAAATATTAAATTAATAAAAAATATAAAAATTAATAAATTTCAAAATCTTATTTCCTAATATTAAATGCAAAGTAATTAATATGAATAATAATTAAATATATAAAACTTTGAAGATAAAAAATATATATATTCATATAAAATATAATAACATGAATTATTTGCTATTAGTTTATTCTTTTTGATATTAGACAGATATATTTTTTATTTAGAAAGATAAAATGTATGAAAATTTATTTTTAGAAAAGTTTATAAGTGGTCTAAATTAATAATCCAAAATCCCTATCATCAACCAATTAAATGTTAATTTAAACAGTTTCTAATTTTTAATCATCCAATCGTCAAAAATAAAAGTTTAAAATACATCAAATAAGAAATAATTCGAATTAGAAGTGAATCCAAATCTACCCTAAACTTTTGCCACCTCTACAAATTATTAAAGTGCCCCACATTGTTTTTCATTTAATTAATTTTATTAATATATGGTTGTGGACTATCCTATTGAGATATTGTAGGGCAAGCAATAGGACAGAAGCACTAAAAAAAAATTTGTTGGTACCATATAGTTATTTAAAATAGGAAAAACTAGTCAATAGTTTTTCAATCACTTTAGTGCCTACATATAGATGTAGGTATAATATAATATGCAAAGTTTGGTACAATAGGCATACATTCATTTGAAAGGATGTGTTTTATTGAGAAAATCTTTTCATATTCCACTATGAAAATAGATATGAGTTTGATAAAATTAGAGTTTAGACTCTTGCTTCAAAAACTAATTATGTTTATTTATTTATTTATTATAAATTTAATTTAAACTTAAGACTTTTCAATTATGTAAATTATTTTAATATTAAATTAATATATTTTATATTTAATTACAGAAATTTATTATAAAATTAAATTCCACATAAATTTAACTACTTATCATTTGAAAATTAAATAAATTATTATAAAATCTTAGAAGATTGATAGAGTGATGCAAACAGATTTTCTTTTGTCTTTTCAAAAAAAAGTGGTTTGATGGTTTAATAATTAAAAATAAAAAGTTTATTTTTTCCTATTTCATTTTATTCAGAGCAATAATTTCATTAAAATCTAGGTCCTCTAGATCCTTCTTAGCAATTTTATAGGACTCCTACTACACCACCTCAATCCTATGGTACTATCCTCGTCACATCACCGCTCATTACATGTCAGATACAAATATTCGAAAAAGTTAAAAATACAAAAATAAGAAAAATACATCATAAAATGAAGGAAATAATAAAAAATAATAAATTTTTTGATAAATTGCGAAAATAAAAAACACTAAAAAAAACCTCTCTCATATTTTGGAAAATTCTACCCTTGAGTTCCTTGCTTTTTAAAAATGAACAAGATCATCCTTGGCTTTTTAATTGCACTGATCTTTACTCTTTTCACTATAGTATCATATATATTTGGTTTTTGTTATAATAATAAATAAAACAAAAATAATAATAATAATAAAAATATAAAAGATAAAAATTTTTATTGTATTTTTAATGTATTTTACAAAGTAATAAAAATTTTTATTTATAAGATTTTTCTCTATTATAAGTTATAATATATAAACCTACTAGAAATTACAATATAAATTCACTATAAATTACATCTTATAAATAATATAATAAAACTAAATATAATAAATTAAATAAATACACCAAATAATAGTGTAATGAGATATATGAAGGTACATATAAAATAATAAAGTAGTAAAAAAGATAAAATGACATTCACAATAATCTATATATTTATAACACTCTACTTGGATGTTCGTCTTTGTAAATAATATGTTTCATTAAAACTTTACTAGTAAAAATTTAGTAGGAAAAAAAAAACTAATAAAAAAAAAATATTACAATATTTCCACATTGCAAATAGTAAATGTGTCTCATTAAAAACCTTATCAGGAAAATTCAATGGGACAAAACCTTTAATTAAGGGAAAAAGAGTACATTATTAAACTTCTCCTATTTGCAATATCACTGAAAATCTTTAAAGCGTCACATTTCAATACTGTTAACCAATTTCTTAAATGTTGCAGTAAATAATATATTAGTAAACAAATCTGTTAAATTGTCACTTGAACGAATTTATTGAACACCGATTTTATCATTCTTTTGTAATATATTAGTACGCCTATTGCATAAGATATGATACTTCATAACCAAAAATTTATTCATTATTTTCTCTAACTGGAAAGAATATTTATTTACATTAGGTGATCGAACAACTATTGAACTATTCAATGAATGTACTTTGTATATAAAATCATAAAAGAACATTTTGTATATAAGTTAACTGATAAATAAAAATTTCTTTGATCAAATATTCAATTTGTAAATCGAGAGAAAATTTTATTTTGTCAAGATCTTTTATCTCAAATTCTTTTTTCAAATAATATGTTACTTTTGAAAAAATTTTAAGAATTCCAATAATATTCAAATCATTAATATATACAATAATTATGGAAAAATCATATACAAATTTCTCTATAGTATCGCTTTTATATTCTACTTTGAATAAATATTTACTAAAACAATTTTACCATATGAGGCCAAACTATTTTAATCCATATAAAGATCTTTATAATTTAATTAAATAAATTTCTAGAGAACTTAAATTATATTTTTCTAGCATTTTAAATCATTCAAGGATTTTCATATAAATATCATTATTAATTGAGTCATATAGATAAGTTGCGATTACATATATTAGATGCATATCAAGTCTTTCATACATTGTTGTATTAATAAAATATTAAAATATTATTGCATCCACCACGAAATAGTATATCTCATTATAATTGATTTCAGATTTTTGTGAAAACTCTTGTTCAACAAGTTTTACTTTGTATTTTATAATTTTATTTTCCTTATTTCTTTTTCATATAAAAATCTATTTATATCTAACAGTTTCACATCTTCTGATGTTTGGACTATTGACATGAAAACTTTACGTTTTTCAAGGGAATCCAATTCCGTTTGTATTACATCTTTCCATTTTGGTCAATCAACTCTATTTCAACATTATTGAATAGATCGTGGTTCAAAATCATTATTTTCATTCATAAAAATGTGTTACACTTTATGCAAAATAGTAGCCAATAATTATTTCATTTCGGTTCTATCTGTTTTTCATAAATAACATAATTTATCAATATCTCTTTATTTTTACTAATTTCAGATATCTATATTTTTTCAGAAAATGTATCTGTAATACTATAATATCTGCTATTTTGAAGTGTATTTGTTGATTTTATTTGTTTGGAGAATATCAAATTTAAATGAGAAGTTTGAAAAAAAAAATTCAGAAACTTTTGTTTTGAACTGCAGCAGAATTCAGTGTTGACCCTTACTTGCTCTTAAAGACATAATTGGGTAAAGTGTAAAATATGAAAATTGTTAATTTATGTCTTAGCTATAATTTTGTTAAATGGTTTGGTAAAATTATGAGTATGTGATGAGTTGTGTCTATTTGAG
Organism: Aleurites moluccanus; assembly: GCA_948193065.1. Taxonomy (NCBI): domain Eukaryota; kingdom Viridiplantae; phylum Streptophyta; class Magnoliopsida; order Malpighiales; family Euphorbiaceae; genus Aleurites; species Aleurites moluccanus. The sequence goes on from CANXYC010984701.1 coordinate 9,446, forward strand.
CAAGGCTGGTTTGGATGAGAATTCCTGCAGGGATGCAGTACATGTTTGGAATTTATGGGAATAACTGAAACAGAATTTGTTGAAGTTGTAAACATGAAAAATATTTCTGTGTGTGTTGAGATGATGTCTGTTAAATTTCAGAATTTTTGGATAAGTATATCTCAGTGGAGAGTATTTTGTATTAGGGCTGTTCGATTGGATTTGGATGCAGGAGTCTGAGTGACTTTCAGGAGAGTCACCACTATCTGTATGTTGATTAGTTTGATATGAAATTTGGATATGTTGTGTTTTTGTCTGTTGATTTTAAGTGGCAAGAAGAATTGGTCAGTTTGAATTTTTGTAGCTCATTTGCGAGCTGGCTTAAGGTGGGACGTTCAGGCAAGAGTTTAACTTAGAAGTATTTGGTTATGGAGAGCCAACATATGCGGGAAGACATTTTCGCGGACTGGCAATGCGAGGCTGCATTAAGGCGAAGAGCTTTTGGAGAAGAGAAGTTAGCGAGGAAGCATTGTGCGAAGAGAGATATGCGAGGTGGAAGTTCGCGAAGAAGCGAAGAGGCGATAGCGCATTGCCGAGGTGACTTACGCGAGGATGAGTCGCGAGGAGAGTTTGGCGAGGCAGCATGCGCGAGTTAGCTTATGCGAGCTGGAATGTGCCAGGCAGCAATGTCGGATCAAGATTGGCGAGTTAGCAAGTGCGAGCTGAGAATGCAGAGTGGTTGGCGAGCAGTCAGGCGAAGGAGCTTTGCCGAAGAAGTCAGGCGAGGGAGCTTTGCCGAAGCAGTCAGGCGAAGGAGCTTTCCCGAAGCAGTCAGGCGAGTGAGCTTTTCCGAGGCATTCTGGCGAGCTGGGCAGTGTGTTTCTGGGCAGAGGTCTATTTAACACCAGTAACCCAGCCAGCGATTTTCATGATTTTTCTTCCTTCTTTTTTTAGCAAATTTCAGTCTTTTCTCCAATTGGTTCCGTATTTTGTTCTAAGGCATTAAGGCTTAGATTTATGCAATAGACTTCTAGATTAGTCTATTACTAAGGCAGAATCGTCGATTTGAGCAGAGTTTTGCAGAAAACTCAGTTTGAAGGAAATAAGGTAAATTTCCTTCCTAAAGTTATTTTCTTTAGATTTATCTAAGCCTATGGGTTTGAATAATTAATTCAGGGTATATAGAATTTATTGTTAGTGAGTTGCAGGAATTAATGGTAATTAATGTGGGAGAATTTTTAGAGGTTTAAACTGCTATGAACAGTAACTCCAAATTTAATGTGGAATTTAATGCAGTTTTTCTTTAAGAGAATTAATGAGATATTGTTGGGAATTAAGAATAGAGATTCTAAGATAATTTATTATTAGGGAATCATGTGGAATATCACTAATTTGGAAAACCCTAATTTTTGTGTGTGTGGGATTTTTAGAAGGAGAACCCAGAATTTGATTAAGGAGATTAAGCAGACAATTTGCTAAGGAGAAACTTAAGGAAATTGAGCAAGAGGTAAGTATGAACATTTTGTTTGATATCCATTCCTTGGAAGCAATACAACCAATTATTGTTACTTTTGTTATTCTATTATATATAAATGTTCATAAATTGTATATTGTAAATGGCTTGATCAATATTCTTGGATCAAGTCCATATGCTCTTACTTGTGAACCCGATTCGAATTATTGTTGTTGTATGATGATGGTCTTGTGACCAATATGCCTTTATGTGATT
>CANXYC010984864.1:0-16259 GCA_948193065.1 Aleurites moluccanus
TCTTCTACTCACTTGAATATAGGCTAAGCTTCCTAAAGACTTCCTGCTCAGTGCATCAACTACAACATTAGCTTTCCCTGGATGATATAAGATTTCATAGTCATAATCCTTAAGTAATTCAACCCACCTTCTCTGCCTAAGGTTAAGATATTTCTGTTGAAATATATACTTCAAACTCTTATGATCTGTGAAAATCTCACACTTCTCACCATACAGGTAGTGTCTCTAGATCTTCAATGCAAATACCACTGCAACCATCTCAAAATCATGAGTTGGATAATTCATCTCATGTTTCCTCAACTACCTAGAAGTATAGGCTATCACCCTTCCATGCTACATAAGCACACAACCAAGCCCTACTCTCGATGCATCACAATACACCGCATATCCTCCTTCACCCGATGGCAAATCTAAGACAGGTGCCATGGTGAGATAAGTCTTTAACTTCTGGAAGCTCTCCTCACATGCATCTGACCATAGAAATTTAATTTGTTTCTGGGTAAGCTTCCTCAAAAGAGCTGCAATCCTGGTGAAGTCTTGAACAAACCTCCTGTAGTAGCCTGCCAAACCCAAGAAACTTCTAACTTCTGAAACATTCGTGGGTCTAGGCCAGCTAAGAAATGCATCAACCTTTCTAGGATCAACTTTAATCCCTTCTTTGCTCACTATATACCCCAAAAAACCCACACTCTCAAGCCAGAATTCACACTTTGAAAATTTGGCAAATAGCTGATGCTCTCTCAAAATCTGCAACACAATTCTAAGGTGTTCCTCATGCTCTTCTTTACTCTTAGAATATACAAGAATGTCATCAATAAACACAATGACAAACTTGTCCAAGAATGGCCTGAACTCCCTATTCATTAAGTCCATGAATGCAGCTGGTGCATTAGTCAATCCAAATGGCAACACTAAGAACTCATAGTGTCCATATCTGGTCTGGAAAGCCGTGTTCGATACATCCTCATTTTGAATTCCCAACTAATAGTATCCCAACCTCAAGTCTATTTTGGAGAAATGACTTGCACCTTGCAACTAATCAAATAAATCATCTATTCTTGGCAAAGGATACTTATTCTTAATAGTTACCTTGTTGAGTTGCCTGTAATCTATGTATAGCCTCATAGAACCATCCTTCTTCTTCACAAAGAGTACAGGTGCACCCCACGATGAACTACTAGGTCTAATGAATCCCTTGTCAAGCAAATATTGCAACTGAGTCTTTAATTCTTTCAACTCAACTGGTGCCATATGGTAGGGAGGAATAGAAATTGGGCTCATTCCAGGTAGCAACTCTATACCGAACTCTATCTCTTTATCCGGTGGAAAACTAGGTAATTCTTTAGAAAATACGTCCGGAAACTCATTGACTATTGGAATCTGCTCCATGCCTCTCACTTCCTTACCAGTATCCCGGACATATGCCAAATACCCTTGGTAACTCTTTCTCAACAACCTTCTTGGCCTAATGGCAGATATCGCATTGTATGGCACTTCACTCTGCTCCCCTTGAAACTCAAATTCCTCACCCGAAGGTGGCTTAAAGACTAGCTTCGTTCCATTACAATCTATAATAGCATAGTGCTTGGACAACCAATCCATACCCAAGATCACATCAAACTCCAACACTGACAATTCAATCAAATCTACATTCAAGCTCTTGCCACCTATGCTAACCACACAGGATGGATAGGAGTTTTGGACTTCAATCTCTTCCTCTAAAGGAGTAGAAACAACCAACACATTTTCAAGCAATTTACAAGGCACATGCAATTTCATAGCAAAACATGATGACATAAAGGAATGTGTAGCTCCCGAATCAAACAATACTCTAGCATTCAAGGCTTGAATCGGAAGAATACCTGTAACCACTGTGTTAGATGCTTAAGCTTCATGCAGTGCTAGAGCAAAAACTCTCCCTCTGCCTCTACCCATAGGAGTCGATCCTGAAGCCTGAACCTCATGTTGACCTGATCCTCTGCCAGCCTCAACAGTCATGCCCAAAATACCTCTGCCTTCTCCTAGCTGCTGACTAATGCTCCTCTTTCTACTCATATGAACTATAGCCTGAGAAGCCTGAGGTCTACCTCCAAAGGGTGGTTGTGGACAATTATTGAGAAAATGACCTTGCTATCCACATCTAAAACATGCTCCTGATGCATAATGATAAGGGCCACTATGAAATTTTCAACATGTAGGACACAGAGGTTTAGAAGTCCTGAGTGATGCAAAGCTAGCTGATCCATGACTCATCTAAGAAGTAGGTCCAGGAGTAGTCCAAAAACTTGTTGCGACTTTGCGATAGTGCAAGTATATAGGTCGCGAGGCAAGTAATAATGATGAGTAAGTATCATTCCTATGAGAAAGGGAATATCAATGAATCACTCCTAATTATTGTTATTATTTGGAAAAATAATAAAGTTGGGTGAATTTTCATAAACAAGTTAAAATAAAAGTAAGAGAATAAATTTGAAAGAGAAAATACGATTTATAAAAATTAGGGTTAAGATTTCATCAATAGGCAATTGTCCAATCCTAATGTTCTCCTTAATTAGATTCAATTATTTAGGATTAATAACCAGGTTTTCCAAAATTATGTTAAACCCTCTCTCAAGGCAAATTACAAATATTTATGCTAAACTTAAGTCTACTCTCATGATCTTAAGACATTAACATAAACTCATTAAGTTCTTTGGACAACCCTTACAAGGATCACAAAGGAGTGTCCTTATCTCTAAGCAACTTGTTCCCTAGGTCTATTAATTTCACGAACCAATTTTATGCTTCCACTCTCGCTACTTCACATAAAATCATTAATTAGCAAAATCAATGGCCAGTTAATGTCACTATTTTAAAAGCCCAAAATTAATACATTAATCCTAAGTAATCTTCTCTAATTAATTCAAACGTCAAAATCCAACAATCAACCTAACGAATCCATCTCAACCTTGATAGGGTGTTCAGCTACTCATAATGAAAATAGAAAGGAAAATAATTAAATTTAACAATCCAAATATCATCTCAACAAGAATTATAAATAAATAAATGATGAAATGTTGTAAATAAAATAATCCTTACAAATACTGAATGAAAGAAAATAGGTCCTGAAATAAAATCTGCCCAAATCTTAAATCTCCAAGGAAAAATCACAGAAATTCAACTCCTCTATTCTTAATGAAAATCCTGGCGACGGCTAATATTCTCCGAAGTTTCGATCCCCCCACTTGAAAGTTTAGGGCATCTATTTATAGCCGAAAGATACGTTTGGATACAAAAATCCTCAAATTCCCTCGAAAATCGGGTCTTGATCTTTAGAAACCGGGTCTTGATTAATCGGTTAGCGTGTGAATAAATTTTATCAGTGCTAACCGGGTCCTTTTACAAATAACCGGGTTTTACCTCGAGGTAACCGGGTAACCCGGTTATAGAGTCTGTGGTTGCAGTCGCCTGTGCCAAATTTGCCGAATATCTTTCCTGCAATTTAGCTGATCTTTGCTTAGCTTATAATGGTCTAACTCTCCTTTTATCATATCCAAGCCAATTTATCTTGCTGAAATTCCATCTGCACACAAAAACTAAGAATTGGGATGCAATTTATAGTTGTTAGAAATTTATTTACCAGACACAAATATTATTCCAGATTTCTAAATTAATTAATAATAATTAAGAGAAGTTATTGCTAAAACTAAAATTCTCTTACCTAGTAATTAAATTCAACTAAAACTTAATTTAACTGGCTAAAATGGGTAAAAAGGAATTAAAATAAGTATGAATTGTTTAATATTGTCCCTAATTAAATAGATAAAATATCAACCTAACAGTCCGACTCTGCTATAGTCTCTTTGAAGGTCCTCTATACCCATTCCTAGAAGCTGACTGATGGGTCATTACTATAGTCTTCATCCCACTATCTGGTTTGGAAGAACTATCAGCCTTGAACTTCTTGTTTTCAACCCTTTCAGATCTGGCTTCCATTTCCCTATTTTCAATTATCCTAGCTTTGTCCACCAGCTTAGAATAGGATTCAAATTCAAGGGTAGCTAGGAGTTTAAACAATGGAGCCACTAACCTTCTGCGAAACCGTTGAATCTGTGCCGCTTCTATAGGCACCAATGCAGGAGCAAATTTACTCAATTGATTGAACTTCCTGCCATATTCTAAAACACTCATGCCAGGGGTCTGAACCAATCTCTTAAACTCCAAGGACTTAGCTTCCCTCACGCTCTCTGGAAGAAATTCATTCAGCACCAATTCCTTGAATCTCTCCCAAGATGGCTCTTCATTTTCCTGAAGCATACCAGAAATGCTTCTCTTGAACCAATCCTTAGCCTCAGCCTTCATCAAATAGCCCACAAACTTTATGGCTCTTCTGTCAGGAATCCGTAGAACCTGTACTTTCTCTTCAATTTCCTCTAAGAAATCTGTAGGATCCATTTCCCCTTTATATTCTGAGGGCTTAAGCTTTAGAAACTTTTCAAATGATACCTCTTCCTTTTGACGCACTATAGGTGGTGGAACTACTGGAGGAACAGGGATTTCTGGAACCTAAACTGGAGGTACTTGTTGCTGCCTCTACTGAGTAATGAACTCAGTTATCATTGCATAATTCCTTTGCAACTAGTCTAATTGCTGAGCCATATGAGCCACATCCACTGGTGGCACAGGAGGAACCTCATCTCCTCCATTTCCACCTATAGAACCCTATTCAGATGGTAGCTCATGCCTAGGACAGCCTCGACCTCGTCCTCTAATGCAACGTGGAGGCATCTCGATACTAATATGAAGAACAAATATTATCAGACTCACTACGCATACTTAATGCAAATATATATACCAAAGGAAGACACAATTGAATGAGACACAAATCCTATGCTCTGTAGTTATCTTAATCAACACTTATACTAGTACTCATGCATCTCTATCTATCTTTTATCTTAAGGATTATAAACCTATAGCTCTGATACCACCTTTGTCACACCCCAACTCCAATGGTGCGACGGTACTAGGGCAAGGGTAACCTTAAGGCCACCATAAACCCGTAGAACTCTCATATCCTGGATCTCATTTATATTACACATTCATATCAAGTATAAATATCATTCAACATTCATTTCTATGATCCATGTAAGCATGATTCATATCTTTATCTTATATCATTTTATAATTTCCTCTCGTTCCTTACTGATCAAAAGATGCATCCCACATCACTAAGGAACAAGGGTAACACAAAAAGGTAACAATTCATACATCAAAATATTATCATCTCCAATGACCAACTACGGAGCTCTAAAGTATACTCCCAATACATGTTGTACCATAATACCATACAATGAATATACATAAACATATTTCAAAATAATTACAATAGAGGCTTCTTGGAAGAATAAGTCAAGAAGCTTGATCTTCTCTACTAGCTCCCTCATGAGCTACACTATCACCTGAAATCCACAGTAGAGGAGTGAGCTTTCAACTCAATAAGATATGAACATGCAATATGAAATAAATAAATATATATATATATATATATATATATTTGTCTGAAGGGAAATATCAATTCTAAGAACATGGGTAAGAATCATCATGTGGTTAGGCTTACAAGAACAGAAGTGCTCACAATCAAATAGCACTATCAAATAACATTGTAGAACTACAGAGTGCATCAGTAGCCATACTGCCTATCACAACAGAGCACATCGGTAGTCCTTGCTACCTTATCACAAACGCATGCTTGGCCAGGCATACGCCTAAAGCTCATGGTCCCCACTAGGTGAAACACTGATAAAAACCCTATCAGGTAGGTTCCCAAAGTGCACAATAGACCAATGAATTTACTCTCATTGGGAAGAGCGTTCTATCCATAAGGTCATATGGTTTCATCTCACAAGAAACATATTGGTCACAAGACCTTCAACATATACCTTAATTTCTATCAAGTTTAACAAGTAAGAATCATATGAACTTGATCCAAGAAGGTTGACAAAGTTACTCACATTATATATATATATATATATACATGGTAATCTCATGAACAAATGGTAAATTTTAGTTTTAGGATATCATAGAATCTTCATTTAATATTTCGATAATACAATGTCAAGTATATGGAAATTTTATGGGTGAACAATAAGAATATTCGGTCATATCAATTCAAAGAAGTAAGAAACAAATGGATGTTCATACTTACCTCTACACAATTTATCCTTGAATTTTCCTTTTAGCAATTGGCTCAACGACAATCTCCTCAATTTCCTTATTTTCTTCTCCTAAGAAATTTTCCCAATTATTCAAAATGAGGGTTTTCCTTAATCAATAATACTTAACATGATTTCTTAATATTTAACCATCTTAAAGTTTCTATTCTTAATTCCCAACATCAATTTAATTCATCTCTTAAAGAAAATCTGAATTTTTTTTTTTACTTCAAATTTATTGTTCACGTTACTATTCATGACAGTCCATTAATTCTGATTTCTCCAACATTTATTACCATTAATAGCTTCAAAATGCTTGCAATAAATTCTCCACACTCATAATTAACTATTCTAACAATCAGAATTTATTAATCTAAAAGAAAATGACATTTGAAGAAAATTTACCTTATTTCTCCAAAACTGAGTTTCCTGAGATATTCTGCTTGAAACTGATGATTACTATCATAATATATGATAATCTAGAGTTTTAATGTATTAATTTTGAATATTAATGCCTTAGATAAGAAATGGAACAAATTTGAGAAGAATAGAAGAAGAATGAAGAAAAGAAGAAAGAAAATCGTGGAGAAAAATCGCTATTGGCACTAGGTTAAATAGACTACTGCCCATAATCCCGCTCGCTAGCTCGCCAACTCACCTCGACAATGATACCTCACATAAGCCAGCTCGTTACTCCCAGCTCGCAATTTCCACTTCGCCAAACTGATCCGGTAATGCCACTTGCATAAGCCACTTCGCTAATCCCATTTCGCATATCCAATTCTCATATGCCACCTCGCATATGCTGCCTCGCCAAACTCTCCTCGCGAACTCCTCTTCGCATATGCCGCCTCGCATATGCCACCTCAGTAATGCCTCTTCGCCAACTCGCTTCGCCTATCTCCCTCTTTGCATATGCTACCTCGGAAATGCCTCTTCGCATAATGCCACCTCGCCTATTCCTCTTTGCCAAATTCCTCTTCGCCTAACTCTACTTCGCATATGCCTCTTCGCTTAATGCCACCTCGCCTATCTCACCTTGCAACTTCGCTAGCTCGCATTGTCGGCTCGAAAATGCCACCTCGCATTTTGCTGGCTCGCACATACCAGGTCCTGCTAAGCTAAAACTCTTCCCCGACATTGAAAAATTCAAATCACAAAGGCAACTACACAGACCATGGTGACTCTCTAAAGTCCACCCTGACTTACTGCCCCAAAATCCATCTGAACAAACATGAGAAATTTCACTCTCCACTAAGTTATACTTATTCAAATCTCCTGAAATTTTACAGTCAACAACACAACACACAAAGGAACATTTCTCATGCTTACACCTTTGGCTCAAACAGCCTCAGTCATTCCCAGAAAATTCAAATATTCACAGATTTCTTGCAGAAATACCATACCAGACAAGTCCTGCTCAAGGAGGCATAACTCCTCACACACACAGAATTTTACCAAACCATTTAATAGAATTAAAGATGAGACATATATCCATAACTTTTATGTTTTACACTATATCAAATTATTCCTTTAAAATCAAGAAATAAGTCTCATAAAAAAATACCATGCAACCAGAATTTCTGCATCTTCCCAAAACATTCACATCTTTAATTAATAAAAATCATCAAACATACAATTAATTAAAATGACAAAAATTGCAGATATTATAATTTTTCAAATTACTTTTTCTCAAACACCTCTTGAACCAACTCATCGATAATGTCAACACTAAAGCAACTGTCGATGAAATTTGGATACTTCGATGCCTTATCTATGTTGAACACTACTTCCTCATTTCCCACTCTCAAGGTCAACTTTCCTTGCTTCAAATCAATCAATGCTCCAGCAGTTGCCAAGAATGGCCTCCCAAGAATTAGTGGAACTTCTATATCCTAATCCATATCCAAAACAACAAAATCCACTAGGACATAGAACTTTCCAACCTTAACCAATACATTCTCAATAGTCCTAATCGGATACTTAACTGATCAATCCGCCAATTGTAATATCACTTTGGTTGGTTTCAATTCTTTAAAGCTCAGATTCTCACAAATAGAGAGCGACATTAAACTAATACTCACACCTAAGTTACTTAGAGCCTTCTTAAATTCAGTTTCTCTAATGGTGCATGGAATGGAGAAATTCCTTCAATCCTTAAGCTTTGGTGGAAGCTTATTCTGAATAATAGAACTACGCTCATTTGTAAGTGTTATAATTGCATTTTCTTCTAGCTTATTCTTATTGGACAACAACTCTTTAAAGAACTTCACATATTTTGGCATTTAAGCAAGGGCTTCCGTGAAAGGTGTAATAACCTGAATGATTATAATAGGAAACCGAAATCGGGTAGGAATTTTTTAAAATTCTCCAAAGAGCAATAACCGAAAATTTAATCAAGGACAATGGAAAATAGACACTAGAGTGAATTATAGAATTTAAATAAGAATTAATTCGAATAAAATGGATAATATGAAAGTATTAAAAATTATAACAAAGTAAATTGAAAATATTTAAGAGTTAATTAATTGATTAATTACTAATTAATCAAGGATTAGCCTAAAAAGTAAACAAAAGTGGCTAAATAATTATACATATATAGATATATATGTATAATTATTTCTATAATTTAAAATGATTTAATTATATTATTTTTTCTTATTTCTTTTTCATTATTTTTTTTCTTTTTCTCTAATTTTCCTATTAGACCACTTGTTATATATATAGATAAGTATGACAAAGGAAGCTATCATCTTCTTCTTTTCCTCTTTCATGGCCGAAAATTTCATGTCCTTCTCCATGGAAAATTTGTTCTTCTAGCTTCCTAAAATCTTTTGATTTTAGCATAAATCCTTTCACAAATTATTTAGGTTTAGATAGAGATTTGGAGCAATTTTTCTTCAAGGTAAATTTTTAAACAAGTTTTGAAATTCATTTTTGATGAGTTATTTGAATGATTAAATGATAGGATGTTATATCTAGAGTAGAGAAATTGATTAGGAATTCTGAAATTTTTCATCTTAGAAATTTCCTGTGGCTTGACAGAAATTTTGGGCTCCATTTTTGTGCCCTTAGGGTATAGAATTTGAAAATATACAAAACATGAAATTTGTAGCTATGTTTGTGTATAATATATGTTCTTCAGAACATTTTGACTGAATCTTTCTAGGTTGGGAGATATGAGTCTCCAAACCATGATTTTATATGTGAAATTCTTGAGACTCAGTAGAGAGTTAGAGCTAAGTTTTGAGGCCTTTAATGTAGGAATTTAACAATATTCAACATAGAAGTTGTAGATATACATGTCAAGAATATTTTTTCTTTTGGAAGTTTTGTCAAATTCTCATTGTATTGTTAACTATGGACCCCTAAGACAGACTGATTCGGATTAGGGATTTCAGAAATGTAACCCTTCTGAACCTGATAAATATGAGGATTTTAAGTTCTGAATTAGGGAAAAGTAAAAACATGAGAAATCTGTCATTATATCTTAGCTAAAATTTAGTTAAAACAGAATAGAATTTGGACTTGCACATAATGAGTTATAAGTGAAACATCAGGATATGCTCGGGTAGAAATTTCAGGATTTCTGAATGTTGTCTAGAATTTAGGTTTGCTTGTGGTATTTTATTGTAATTAGGTTTCTAAATTGATATTTATATTTGTTATAGCTGTACAAAGGAGAGATAAATGGAAAGACAAGGAAATGGAAGACCACCCTTTTAGTTTGTGCTAGGTGGTTGGACACATTAGATTTTTGGGGTGAGTAACATATATGTTTCTTTACTTGTTGCCTTTGCATATTGTTTCCTTAAATCTTCCCTAAGAAATTGTATTATTATTAAAGTTTCTTAATTATGTAGCCATTGTTAATTGAATCCTTGATATATAAAAATGTATTGATTGATGTTCATTATTGGATAACATTTTTACTTACCCTATATATGGGACCATTGATAGTACTACTATCCCGATGGGGTAGATGTTTGTTCATCGGGCATTGTGCACAGTGTGTTGTATTGGGAACCCTATCTAGGAGGGGATTAAGGTCCTAGATATACAGTTTGATCAACTGTATGACTATTGACATGCTACTTAATTATAGCCTCTGTCCATTGTTCATTGGTTTTTGATAACTATCATGGATATAGAACATTTGGTTCACAATCTTTTCTTGCAAGTGACCAACGTTATTGATTATATGATTGTTCCTATTGAACTATATTGTACTTGAAACTTGATATTGAATTCCATTGGAAACCTTGTTTCTTAGCATTGATATTATTATCTTGGAATATTATAATTTGTTATTGAATGACCTTTCTTATGAGTACCTAGCCTCGCAAGTGAGGGAATATATATATTATTCACTGAGATTCGTCTCACCCCATTGTGGTTTATCCTTTTCAGGGTTTGATAGATAGCGACGATTCCATTTCCTCTCTCTTCCTTCAGGAGTGGAATTTGCCTTATCTATGTAATGACTCCTTATTTGTATTTATGGATCTTTCTATAGTAACTCCATAATATGTAATAATGAATTTAGTAATGACAATGTAAAAGGAAGCTATGTTACTGAGATGTAATTATTACACTATATATGTAGTGTAAAGTATTGGATTTGGGACAATGTGTCATGTACATTATAGTATGGGCTGAGTATGGGAATATAAGTGTTGATTTGTACAGGTTATGTTATTGTTGATTATGAAGAGAGGGACTTTGGGTCCTGGATACTAGATTATAAAAGTAAAGTAGTTATGACAATTTTTCTGTAGAAATGCAGAATGGGGTTCTACGGGTTTAGGTGGCCTTATGCCTTCCCCATACCTTAGGACCGTCATATCTCCTGGAATGGAGGATGTGACAAAAGGGATTTCAATGTGAAGTTGCATGAAAATCTCTAGGAATTTCTCATATTGCTTGTCCAATTTATATTTTCTCAATCTTTGAGGAAATGGAATTTGCGGCACATAAGATTGAATTGTTGGTGGTGTAGGCGTCTCTACTTTCTTCTCTTCCTTCTCCAAAACACTAGGTGATCTTTCTTCAGATTGTATTTTCTTCGGTTCTTCCTCTCCTATATGCTTTCCACTTCTTAAAATGATGGCCTAACATTTCTCTTTTAGGTTCACCTTCGTGTTGCTAGGTAAAGAACCCTAACTTCTGTTGGACATAATATTGGCTAACTTACCTATTTGCACTTCTAGTTTTTTTGTTGCTGACATTTGATTCTAAAGTGTAGAGTCAGTTTTGTTCATGAACTCATACATTGACTTAGCCAAACTTTCCATAATATCCTCAAGTTTTGACTTGTTCTCATGGGGTTGTATATAATTTCTCTGTTGTTGAAATCCTAGAGGTTGAAATGGCCTAGCTTGTCCCACTTGTTTCCCTTGCATAGATGTATTGAGATGATTGTTATGATTTCTCCATGAAAACTTCAGATGATTCCTCCACCTAGGGTTGTATGAGTTCAAGTAGGGGTTGTTTTGTAATATGTTGAAATTTGGCACATATTGAAATTATTCCATAGTGGAACACTTGGTAGTAGCATGGTTATCTCCACATAAATCACAACTCACAAAATTGTTAAAAATAACATTAACTTGACCAACATTATTATTTCCTAGCAATTTAAAAAGTGCATCAAATTTATCATTTACTATCGCCATTTGATCTATCTCATAAACTCCAACAGCTCTCTTCGGATGGCCTTTCTCATTGGCTCACTGATGATTGTTAAAGGCAATTTCCTCCATCAAATTGTAGACTTCATATGCTTATCAAATCTCACTTTTGGGACATAACGGTCCTGGGGCATAGGTAGACCTAAAGTCACTAGAAACCCGTAGAACTCACTAACAATACCAATTTCAGTTAATTATATCAAATTCATCCATTATTATTATAAATCCATTTAACAATTAATGATCGTGCAATTATTTTGACTGAGTTTCCTCTAAAATTTTAACTTAATTCCCAATATGAATAGTACCAAATTAAATATAATCAATATCTCAACCTGCAAAGAAAATATACTCCCAAATGTTCACCGACCTTATATCCTCAACTACATAATTTCAATAACATACATAGCACTTCTATATTTCTTCCATAACATATTATAGTCACTTTATAACAGTGTCACTTCTAGAAACTCTTTCATTATCACTATTGTTATCAATACCAATCATTAAGCATTAATATATTAAATTCATTCACTACTAAACTTTAGTAATAAATCACATTACATTTTTTTGTCTCATTTTAATGTTAGTTTTTAACACTATTCATATAATACTTAGTATCTTATCATCTAATCATACACAGTACCATGGAACTCTAGAGATTTTACAAATGACCTTTAAAGATTAACATCTACCTTGATATATTTGACGTCCCAAGTCAGAGAAGGAATGACTTAGAAACAACCTTCTCTATTTCATTCCTGTAAAAATTATAAACCATTATATAGTGAGTATAACATACTCAGTGAGTTACATATACATCATGATACATGCAAGGATGGGTCACAGTAGAGAATATGAAATGAATCAATAAATATTGTTTCACTGAGAATGCTAACAAATATAGGAAACTGAAAGACTAAGGGGGAACATCACTGTATCACTAAATCACTGTATCACTATAATATGTAAGGTGGGCTAGACCTCATAGCTAGGATAAATCCCTTCACAGCTAGGGTCCTTAACAATTAACCCTGCCCAGAGGACCACTGTGCATAATGCCGATGGATTTTCCCAACTACCTCATCGATGGAGTAGTTCTGCCAAAAGCACAAATATGAAATGATGAAAATAATATGTTTCATCAGTAAAACACCGGTTGTACACAAAAAGTACAATAGCAGTATAATAATATTGTCAGATTCACATTGGCATGAAGTTTCAATAGCAAATCAAATATTCACTGGAATCATTTAGGAATAGTGAGCAATACAATAGCAGTTCAATAATAATGGGTCACTTTAATCTTGGTTCATCAAAGAACAATGTTTATTTAATTTCGATGATTCATGATGTGACATGGTACATGCAAAATGATGTATAGATAACTCACCTCACTGCTAAAAATAAAATCCACTTTACTTCCTTCACTTTGAATCTAATTCTATCTCAATCATCTTTCTTGAATCTATACATCAATAATACACATATTAGTATTCATTCACATGCAATTACACTAGTTCTAACTTTAATTCAATCAATTCTCTTCAATTCTTAAACCTAGGGTTTCACTTTGTAACTTACTTGTTAATTGCTAATCCTAGCAGTCTTGACTATTCTGTCCATAACTCATTCTACACATATTAAATTTTTGTGATTCTTTTTCTAACTTAAACTAGACATATGTTACTATAAAATATCCAAAATTTTGATTAATCTAGGTCCTACATAATTATTGGTGAATTTTTAAATTCAGACATGCTATCCTATAATTCTGTTTCGGGCAAACTCTACTTCTTTCACTATAACTAAATCCATGCTACTCCAAATGTAAAAAAGTTTTACAGGAAATTATATGACAAATAAATGAACATTTTTTATGTTTATCATTTTTCCTAATTTAGATTCTAAGGTCATCAAATCCTCAAAATTCAGTAGTAGTTCCTGTATATCTGTCAGTCTGGGTCAGTTGCACTTATGATCTAATATTTCTCTATTCACTTAGAATTTTACAAAACCCTTTTGCAGAAATTTAAATAACATATAAACCTAAAAATTTAATGTTTTATACTTAAGCAAATTCTATCATTAAGGTTATGAAATTATAGGTTCACTTTACTGCCTCAACACAGAATCCGAATTTCTAAATTTTATACATCAATTCTTGTTTTAATCACTAAACTCCTAACACATCTTCAATAGAAAATCATAATTCCGTATTCACATATAATCACATATCTACCATAAATCCTCTAGTTTAACAACTATTTAATTTATATATAGAATCAAATTTAATGAAAAATATAAAATTAGAATTTATCTTAAGCAAAGTTGTTTCCTCTTTCTAACTTCTACCAAGCTTTCACTCTTCTCTACAACTCTTTCACTTCAAAATTATCTTATCTACTATCTTAACACTTAACTAAAAACTCTTATAAAGAAATTCCACCATAACCATGCTTAAAGGAAGGTTTTTGTGAAGAAGAATGGAAAAAAATAGAAATAGAGAAAGAGATGGGCTACGGTTTACAAAGGAAACTAGTGTATGATTTTTTTTTCATCACTTATAACCTTTTGTCACACCCCAAAACCACTGGTGCAACGGTCCTAGGGCAAGGGTAGGCATAAGGCCACCGTACACCCATAGAACCCTTAGCTAATCTGGATCAAACATACAACACATACTAGCATCATGCCAAACATCTATATCTTATATTTCTCATCAACATGATATGACATTTCCTCTTGTTCCTTATCGATCAAAAGATAATTCTAACATTAATATGGAACAAGGGAAAGTTTATAATGCCATCAATGGCAACAAAAGAGTAAGCAACATCACACACATCTACGGAACTTCTAAGAGTATACTTCTCATAGACATGAATATATATATATAATTCAACTATTATCCAAAAATATTACATAAAAGAATCTTCTTGTGGAGAAGAAAATCAAGAAACTCTATCTTTAGGATTATCTCTCTCTCGAACTAAGCTAGAACTTGAAATCCATAGAAGAGTGGTGAGCCTTCAACTCAGTAAGATGTGAACAATCAGAATGAATAACATATATATAATACTTAAATAGTAAATCTTGAACATATACCAGGGTACTAAAAAGAAATCTTAACATATACATTAATATCATAAGTGCTTACAAAGGGTAGCACTATCCAATCATTTCATAATATATATACGAATATCAAATCGTGATTATTTTTAAGAACATAAATGCCTAAAAAGAATAACATTATCAAATAAATATAGCATAGAACTGATATCATATCATAACATTTGGGTAGCCTTGCTACCTTCCCGTGGCACATATACTTGCGCAGGCATATGTCTAGAGCTAGTGATACCCTATAGGTGGAACACTTATAGTATACCCTATCAGCCAGGTTTTCTCTGTGCACATTGGACCAATGAATTAACTCTCATTGGGAAAAGCATTTTATAATGTATATTCCGTGATATACATATCTTGTATTGGTTCAACAGTAATTAAAAGCGATCAAGTGATCATAACATATGAATAATATATTATATTATGCATAACAAAGGCTTATTAATGAACTTGATCCAAGTAAAATAACCAAGTCATTATCAACATTCAAAGATTCTATTTAAGGAGGGTTTCAATAAATTCAATTCATAAATAACATATACATATATATATGAATATAATATACTTTAGCAAAAATTCTCATATGAAGAATCATACACAAGAAACGAAATATATACTTACCTCTTAGAACTAAAAAACTTTCTAGTCAAGCTCAACTCTTGCTCAAATCCAAAAGATGCTTAATTTCTTGAGTTCTCTTCTCCTAAATAAAAATCCCCAACATTCTAAAATATGGATTTTCTCAAAACAATCACATAAAATAATTCTCCATAAATTCTAACCTCCTTTGAGTCTCTATAAATAAATTCTAGCATTAATTTAACCATTAATAGAGGATGAATAATAGTTATAGAGAAAATTTACTATTTATAGCACTATTCATCCAAAAATTATAAATCTTCGTACTACTAAATCTAACCATAATTAATAGCTATTAATGCTCACAAAAGATCACCCATAACTTAAAAATAACTATTCTAGCTAACAAAGAACTCAAGCTAGAGAGAAGATTTGAGAAAATTATCTTATTTTCTCCTTTAAGGAAATTTTGAAAAATTTAGCTTGAATTGATGCTTTTATCATCTTTAATTTGTATTTTCTGTCATTAATAAGGCTTAATTGGAGTATTAAAACCTTAGAAATGAAGAAAAATGACTTATGGTTGAGAGAAATAGGAAATGGAAAAGAAGAGAGAAGAAGAAAGAAAGAAGAGGAAAAGGAAGTGAAGAAGCTACTGCCAAATAAAATC